>NW_025567829.1:0-27381 GCF_020424385.1 Procambarus clarkii
ATATTTACAATTAAAGTATTTATTTAGAAAATAAGTATTTTAGTTACCCTATAGTTAGCTCTGAGAACACACCTTCTTGCAACAAGAATTTCTTCCCACTAATCTGAGAGATGCTAATGACACCAGTCTCGACCCACTCGACAGGTCATGAACAACAATCAACTATAGCACCAGCTATTCCAGAAGACATTCAAAATATTCTTGATATCATTCAAATTGTCAATACGAGAACAGAATAAGTAAGTTGAGTGATGTCAAAGGAATCATATTGGCTGACCGAGCCCCATTGTAAATATTTGTGGCTTCCTGACCATAAAGTTACCGCCGAGGTCGAGGGTAAGAGACTGGATGTACCCATATGCAAGCCGCACTAGCAATTAGTTCATATAAGCCGACAACTTACGCAGATAAACATTACTTCCTAATTATATATATATATATATATATATATATATATATATATATATATATATATATATATATATATATATATATATATATATATATATGTCGTACCTAGTAGCCAGAACGCACTTCTCAGCCTACTATGCAAGGCCCGATTTGCCTAATAAGCCAAGTTTTCCTGAATTAATATATTTTCTCTAATTTTTTTCTTATGAAATGATAAAGTTACCCATTTCATTATGTATGAGATCAATTTTTTTTATTGGAGTTAAAATTAACGTAGATATATGACCGAACCTAACCAACCCTACCTAACCTAACCTAACCTATCTTTATAGGTTAGGTTAGGTTAAGTAGTCAAAAAAGTTAGGTTAGGTTAGGTTAGGTAGGTTAGGTAGTCGAAAAACAATTAATTTATGAAAACTTGGCTTATTAGGCAAATCGGGCCTTAATTGCATTGTAGGCAGAGAAGTGCGTTCTGGCTACTAGGTACGACATATATATATATATATATATATATGTCGTACCTAGTAGCCAGAACGCACTTCTCAGCCTAGTATGCAAGGCCCAATTTGCCTAATAAGCCAAGTTTTCATGAATTAATTGTTTTTTGACTACCTAACCTACCTAACCTAACTTTTTCGGCTACCTAACCTAACCTAACCTATAAAGATAGGTTAGGTTAGGTTAGGTAGGGTTGGTTAGGTTCGGTCATATGTCTACGTTAATTTTAAATCCAATAAAAAAAAAATGACCTCATACATAATGAAATAGGTAGCTTTATCATTTCATAAGATAAAAATTAGAGAAAATATATTAATTCAGGAAAACATGGCTTATTAGGCAAATCGGGCCTTGCATAGTAGGCCGAGAAGTGCATTCTGGCTACTAGGTACGACATATATATATTGGAACTTAGGAACTTAGGAACTTATATATATTGGAACTTTGGAACTTAGTTTGGGCATAAATCTGGGCATAAACTGTCATGTTATGTCCAGACCGAGTGAAATGGCCCGGAAAGTGGAGTTGGAAATTCTGTTGGACGACATATTCGACCTCGAGACACAAAAGAAGGTCACTACCAAAGATACCTTACAAGCAGAACTTATTGCAGAAGGAGGAAAGAATCGAGGCAACTACAGAAGCACCATACTGTCCCCCGAGCTTAGAGCGGCAGCTAAAAGCCTTCGTGAGAACAAGGAGATAGTTGTCAGGAGAGGTGACAAGTCGCCAATATATGTCATTCTTAAAAAAGACGAATATCTGGCGAAAATGAACATCATACTCTCTGACCAAACTAAGTTCCAAAGGGTAACGAAGGACACTACAGCCGAATTAAAAGCAAAGGTCAACAAACTGATCGAAACTGTGAACGCCAAGAAATCCGGACTCCACCTGCCAAAGATCATTGGGGAATATAAACCTGGATATGTGTATGGAAATGTCAAGACGCACAAGCCTGGAAACCCACTTCGGCCAATCATTAGCCAGATACCCACACCCACGTACAGATTGGCGAAGCGACTCAACGGCCTGCTGACTCCTTATGTTCCTTGCGCCTTCAGCCTGAAGTCTCCAAAGGAATTTGTGGACTTACTGCGGGGCGCACGGGCCACAGGGATAAGAGCCTCGTTGGACGTAGAATCGCTGTTTACCAATGTACCTGTGGACGAGACAATCGGAATGATAGCCGACAGAGTGTATCGTGATCCAGCCTGTACTCCTCTTGACATGCCAGAAAGTATTCTGAGGAAACTACTCCAAGCTTGTACTAATAGAGGCACCCTTCTTGAGCCCGGATGGGCACATGTATAAGCAAGTAGATGGGGTCGCTATGGGTTCTCCCCTAGGTGTCCTGTTTGCAAACTTCTACATGGGTACCATCGAGCAAAAAGTCTTAGTCGACATGAACTTGAAACCGGCCATATACTGCAGGTATGTTGACGACATTTTTACACAGGTACCTGATGTCAGACATCTGCAGGAGCTGAAGGAGGCATTTGAGCAGAGTTCCGTGCTGCGTTTCACTTATGAGACGGAAAAGGATGGGAAGCTGCCTTTTCTAGATGTAACAGTCATGGAAAAGGGCGGAGGTTTCCACACTGCAGTCTACACAAAGGAAACAAACATAGGAATGTGCCTAAATGCCAACAGCGACTGCCCTGACAGGTACAAGAGGAGTGTTGTTAACGCATACGTCGACCGTGCTCTCAGCCACAGCTCAGAATGGAAGCAAGTCGACAAAGAACTCTGTAGGGTAAGGCAGGTTCTAGTCAATAACGGCTTCTCCAATGGTTTCATCGAAGACATCATAAGAAGGAAAGTGAAAAGCCATGCAACCTCCGAAGAGACAACTAACACACACAACACCTATACCCCCTATTAGACTATTTTACAGGAACTTCTTTCCACAGCTCATAAAACAGAGGAAAGGGTCCTGAAAGATATTGTTAATAGAAACGTTATCCCTACAGACAAAAATCAGAGGATACAACTGACGATTTACTATAAAACCAGAAAAACGGCCAGCCTACTCATGAGAAACTCTCCAGACACGAAACAGAACGCTTTAAAAGAGACTAACGTCGTCTATGCCTTCAAATGCCCACTTGGGGACTGTAAGCTCCAAAAAACCCAGTATATAGGCAAGACAACAACATCTCTTTCTAGGCGTTTAACGATGCATAAACAACAGGGCTCCATTAAGGAACATATAATCTCTTCCCATAACCAAACCATCGCCAGAGAAATCCTAGTAAACAACACAGAAATCATCGATAGATACAGCGATAGCAGGCGGCTCGACGTTTGCGAGGCACTACACATCAAGAAGTCAACACCAGCAATCAACAGCCAATTATTGCACAACTATATTCTACCCACCTCAAGACTCCGCTCCAATATAGAAGCATCAAGAAATATGGACCAATAGGCTTTCTACAAACACTTCTATTCAATATCCATTGTTTCGTGTTCTGTCTTGTGTTGATACTTTTAATACCCTATTAATATCCTCTAATGCCACATCATCCTTCCCACCTTACTCAAATGTAATGCCACATCACCCTTCCCACCTCACTCAAATGTAGATATAAAATCAGGGAAACGCAAGTTCTAATCAGTTGTGTATTTGTGAAGTCTTTGAAAATGTAATAAGTTTTACGAAACGCGCCCGTGTCGCGTCAGACTAGAAATAAAAATGAATTTTGGAGAAGTGATTTTTGATTTACCTCCAACAGTGAAGCATAATGTACGAAAGATTGAGAAAATTCGTGTTAGAATTATTAATCTTACTTTTTCGGTCATATTTAATAAAATATGTCTACAGGAAAGACTGCTACCAAAATATATAATATATATATATATATATATATATATATATATATATATATATATATATATATATATATATATATATATATATATATATATATATATATATATATATGCGAACAAGCCTGAATGGTCCCCAGGACTATATGCGAATGAAAACTCACACCCCAGAAGTGACTCGAACCCATACTCCCAGGAGCAACGCAACTGGTAACTACAGGGCGCCTTAATCCACTTGACCATCACGGCCGTCAAAAGGAAGTGATAGCCGAGGCTATTTGAGCCACTTCCCCGACGGCAACTCGGATGGTAATCTTGGGCATAGCATTTCACCAAATCACCTCATTCTTTGGGGCACACGTGAGGAATACAAATGCGAACAAGCCTGAATGGTCCCCAGGACTATATGCGAATGAAAACTCACACCCCAGAAGTGACTCGAACCCATACTCCCAGGAGCAACGCAACTGGTAACTACAGGGCGCCTTAATCCACTTGACCATCACGGCCGTCAAAAGGAAATGATAGCCGAGGCTATTGGAGCCACTTCCCCGACGGCAACTCGGATGGTAATCTTGGGCATATCATTTCACCAAATCACCTCATTCTTTGGGGCACACGTGAGGAACACAAATGCGAACAAGCCTGCACTGCACCTCTACCCATCAGACAGAACTATTAGCCTTGCTTCTTTCACTAAAATGTGTACAAGTCTCCAAACTTGATGCATTAATTGTAAGTGATTTTCTATCATCCTTAGTTGCGCTTAACTCTCTAAGACACAATTGTAACATGACCGTGTCTGAAGCTAGACAGAGAACACACAACATTATTAGTGATGGTAACATAATCCATTTCATGTGAATTCCATCTTCGTTGGCCTCCAAAACTTAAGGAATGGCCCAGAAAATAGCTACTAAAGTTTAAGTCAAGTGTGAAGATACTTCAGTTGAAACTTAGATACTTCTGGTAAGTGTAATGATAAGTGCTGATGATACTACCTTCATCTATTCAGACCCCAACCCAAACACACTAAATAATAATGAAAATAACAAATTAAAAAAGTACACTCATAGATGTAAACCAACAAACTCACACTAAACATAGAAAAGACCTACTACATTTTGTTTGGAAGTAAATCCTGAAACCAAATTCAACTTCAGATAAACATTGTTAACATTAGCAATAAAGATTATGGACAGTTCCTTGACAGCTCATTGACAAGAGACTGAACTTCAGCATCCACATACAACACATATGTGGGTGGTGAGAGGTTACCTTGAAGTGCTTCCGGGCCCGGTCGTCGACCAGGCCTCCTGGTTGCTAGACTGATCAACCAGGCTGTTGGACGCGGCTGCTCGCAGCCTGACGTATGAGTCACAGCCTGGTTGATCAGGTACCCTTTGGAGGTGCTTATCCAGTTCTCTCTTGAACACTGTGAGGGGTCTGCCGGTTACGCCCCATATGTGTAGTGGAAGCGTGTTGAACAATCTCGGGTCTCTGATGTTGATAGAGTTCTCTCTCAGAGTACCTGTTGCACCTCTGCTTTTCAACGGGGGAATTCTGCACATCCTGCCATGTCTTCTGGTCTCGTGTGATGTTATTTCTGTGTGCAGGTTTGGGACCAGCCCCTCAATTATTTTCCATGCATAGATTATTATGTATCTTTCCCGCCTGCGCTCAAGGGAATACAGATTTAGGCTCTTTAGTCGGTCCCAGTAGTTTAGATGTTTTACTGAGTGGATTCTAGCAGTAAAGGACCTCTGCACGCTCTCCAGGTCAGCAATTTTTCCAGCTTTGAAAGGGGCTGTCATTGTGCAGCAGTACTCCACTCTAGAGAGCACAAGTGTTTTGAAAAGTATCATCATCGGTACAGCATCTCTAGTGTGAAAAGTTCTTGTTATCCAACTTGGCATTTTTCTTGTAGTTGTGACGGCTACTTTATTGTGTTCTTTGAAGGTAAGATCTTCCGACATGAGTACACCCAGATCCTTTACATTGCCTTTTCGTTCTATGTTATGATTTGCCTGAGTTTTGTACGTGGTTTCCGTTTTTATATTTTTCATTTTTTCCGTAGCGCTTGAGCTAGAACTTATCTTCGTTAAACACCATATTATTTTCTGTAGCTCATAGAAAGACCTGATCTACATCTGATTGGAGGTATGCCGAGAGAGAGAGAGAGAGTATTCACTTTACCAATAACCGTTGGAGGGCCACAGGGCAGCATTTTGGGACCTCTCTTATTTCTTATTTACATCAATGATCAGCCTAACGTCTCTAACATTCTGAAACCTATTTTGTTTGCTGATGATACTACCTTCATCTACTCTAACCCCAACCCCACAGACATTAAATAATGTTGTTAATAATGAACTAAAAAAAGTCCACTTATGGATGTCAACCAACAAACTAACACTTATTTTATTTTATTTATTTTATTTATTTTATTTTATTTATATATATACAAGAAGGTACATTGGGTTTGTGAGAATACATTGGATAGTACAGTAATTACATTCTTGTAAAGCCACTAGTACGCGCAGCGTTTCGGGCAGGTCCTTAATCTAGCAGATAATTTTAAGTAGGTAATTTCAATCAGAATTGATAAATGAAAGATACATTACAAGAGAAAAATGAGATGAGAGAGATAAGTAAGTATATTAAAGCACATTGTTATATTAAAGCTCTGATTGATTACATTGACAGCTTGATTAGTAATTTCAACAAGATTAATAGACACCATACAGCAGATTGACAGCACATATAAGACAGCAATGATCACAATGGTAAGGATGTTCAGAATGGGTACATAAAGATTGGGAGACTGGGTAGCAAAAGATACAGATAAACAAGATTTATAAACACCATACAATAGAATGGCAGCACATATAAGAAAACAGCAATGATCTCAATGGTAAAGATGTTCAAATTGGGAACAAAAGGTTGTGAGATTGCGTAGCAATAGATACAGTGCAATTTTAAGGCAAAAAGAGAAACTATGAAGATGAAATTAGGTACTTTTTAGTATTGATTTTGAATGATGTAAAAGTTGGACAGCTTTTCAATTCAGTAGGGAGTGAGTTCCATAAACTGGGTCCCTTTATTTGCATAGACTGTTTACACAAATTAAGTTTAACTCTGGGGATATCGAAGAGATATTTATTTCTGGTGTGGTGATAATGGGTCCTATTACATCTGTCCAGGAAGAGTTTCAGACAAGGATTTGCATTTAAGAACAGGGTTTTGTAAATGTAGTTGACACAAGAGAATTTGTGGAGTGAGATTATGTTTAGCATGTTTAGGGAGTTAAACAAGGGGGCTGTGTGTTGTCTGAAAGCAGAATTTGATATTATTCTGATAGCAGATTTTTGCTGGGTGATGATGGACTTGAGGTGGTTTGCAGTGGTTGAACCCCATGCACAGATACCATAGTTGAGATAGGGATAGATTAGTGCATAATATAGAGAGATGAGAGCAGAGTTAGGAACATAATATCTGATTTTGGAGAGTATACCAACTGTTTTAGAGACTTTCTTAGTTATGTGTTGTATGTGGGTACTGAAGTTGAGTCTCTTGTCTAGGAATATGTCAAGAAACTTTCCATCATTTTTATTGCTAATGTTTACATTGTCAATCTGAAGCTGAATTGCATTTGTAGATTTGCTTCCAAATAGGATGTAGTAGGTCTTTTCTATGTTAAGTGTTAGTTTGTTGGTTGACATCCATAAGTGGACTTTTTTTAGTTCATTATTAACAACATCATTTAGTGTATGTGGGTTGGGGTGGGAGTAGATGAAGGTAGTATCATCAGCAAACAAAATAGGTTTCAGAATGTTAGAGACATTAGGCAGATCATTAATGTATATAAGAAATAGTAGAGGTCCCAAGATGCTGCCCTGTGGCACTCCAACAGTTATTGGTAGAATGGGAGAGGTTATATTATTGATGGCTACACATTGGTGTCTATCACTAAGATAGGATTGGATATAGTCCAGTGCATGGCCTCGGATTCCATAATGATGGAGTTTACATAAGAGGTAATCATGATTAACAGTATCAAAGGCCTTTCTCAGGTCAATGAAGAGTCCAATTGGAAACTCATTTTTGTCAAGAGCAGAGTAAATTATATCAAGGAGACTAATAATTGCATCGTTGGTACTCCTTTGAGAGCGGAAGCCAAACTGACAGGGGCTAAGAATGTCGAATTTTACGAGATAGGAGTAGAGCTGTTTGTAGATAATTTTTTCAAATATTTTTGATAGTATGGGTAGGTTCGATATTGGTCTGTAGTTGTTTATGTCTGACGGATTACCTCCTTTATGAACTGGCGTTACTCTTGCTTTTTTAAGGATATCAGGGAAGGTATGACACTCAAGGGATTTGTTGAACAGCAGAGCTATAGGTGGCGCAAGGGCATGGGAGGCGCTCTTGTATACAATGGATGGGATTTCACTGATATTCCCAGCTTTGGTTTTTAGTGAGTGTATGATGGACACAACATCTGACGGGCTGACTGGTGAGAGGAGAAGAGAGTTTGGATAGCTGCCTGAGAGATATGTGTTGATATGTGTCTGAGTCATGGGATTTTACTTGCAAGGTTAGCACCAATCGATGAAAAGAAGCTATTAAATTCATTCGCCATTTCTAAGTCAGATGACAGTGTAAGACCATCCTTAGAGAGTGTTATCTGGTTGTGGGAGTGTTGTTTAGTTCCCAGGATGTTAGAGATGGTATTCCATGTGCTTTTCATGTTGCCTTTTGCTTCTTTGAATCTAGTCTCATAATATGAAAGTTTTGCTTTTCTTATGATACTAGTAAGCACTGACGAGTACCTTTTAACTACTTCCACTGAAACTAGGCCACTCCTAAATTTTTTTTCGTATTTATGTTTTTTGTTGATTGATTTTATTATGCCACTTGTGAGCCACGGGTTATTTTTTCTTTTATCAGTTACTTGTTTGGTAAGGAGGGGACAGTGAGTGTTGTAGAGGCTTAGAGTTTTGGAGAGAAAGAGGTTAGTTGATGAGTTTATATCCTGTGAATTATTAAATTCAGATTCCCAGTTAATATTGTGGAGAGCATTAGAGAGATTGCCTAAAGCTGATTCACTATGTAGCCTGAATGAAAGTTTTTTGGTTTCTGGTGGTGATGTGTCAATGTTTGCTACGAGGAAAGTAGGATAGTGGTCAGTTGTTCTGTCATAAATTACCCCAGATGTAAGGGGAGCTGTTATATTAGTCCATAGGTGATCCAGGGTAGTTTGAGTGACTCGGGTGGGCTTGGTGATTGTGGGGATTAACATACAGGAGTGCATGCTGTTACGGAAATAGTCAACTTGAGGGTTGTTTTGAAGACCCAGGTCAATATTGAAATCACCTCCCAGAATGATGTGATTTTTGTTGAGATTGTTATTTATGATAAGATTCCTTACATTGTCAGAGAATAAAGCTATGTTGGTATTAGGAAATCTATAGATGGCACCGATTATCAGGGAGGATTTAAGGGATTTACTGGAGAACTTGGCAAAGGTATATTCAAAGGTATATTCCTGTAAAATAGTCTAATAGGTATAGGTGTTGTGTTAGTTGTCTCTTCAGAGGTTGCATGGCTTTTCTCTTTCCTTCACTTTCCTTTCTCGCTTCAGAATGGAAGCAAGTCGACGAAGAACTCTGTAGGGTAAGGCAGGTCCTAGTCAATAACGGCTTCTCCAATGGTTTCGTCGAAGACATCATAAGAAGGAAAGTGAAAAGCCATGCAACCTCTGAAGAGACAACTAACACAACACCTATACCCCCTATTAGACTATTTTACAGGAACTTCTTTTCCACAGCTCATAAAACGGAGGAAAGGGTCCTGAAAGATATTGTTAATAGAAACGTTATCCCTACAGACAAAAATCAGAGGATACAACTGACGATTTACTATAAAACCAGAAAAACGGCCAGCCTACTCATGAGAAACTCTCCAGACACAAAACAGAACGCTTTAAAAGAGACTAACGTCGTCTATGCCTTCAAATGCCCTCTTGGGGACTGTAAGCTCCAAAAAACCCAGTATATAGGGAAGACAACAACATCTCTTTCTAGGCGTTTAACGATGCATAAGCAACAGGGCTCCATTAAGGAACATATAATCTCTTCCCACAACCAAACCATCACCAGAGAAATCCTAGTAAACAACACAGAAATCATCGATAGATACAGCGATAGCAGGCGGCTTGACGTTTGCGAGGCACTACACATCAAGAAGTCAACACCAGCAATCAACAGCCAATTATTGCACAACTATATTCTACCCACCTCAAGACTCCGCTCCAATATAGAAGCATCAAGAAATATGGACCAATAGGCTTTCTACAAACACTTCTATTCAATATCCATTGTTTCGTGTTCTGTCTTGTGTTGATGAAATTAATACCCTATTAATACTCTTGTTCTGTCTTGTGTTGATGAAATTAATACCCTATTAATGCCACATCTTGTTCTGTCTTGTGTTAATGCCACATCACCCCTTCCACCTCACTCAAATGTAGATATAAAATCGGAGATGCGTAAGTTCTATTCAGTTGTGTATTTGTGAACTAAAGTCTTTGAAAATGTAATAAGTTTTACGAAACGCGCTCGTGTCGCGTCAGACTAGAAATAAAAATGAATTTTGGAGAATTGATTTTTGATTTACCTCCAACAGTGAAAAGAAATGTACGAAAGATTGAGAAAATTCGTGTTAGAATTATTAATCTTACTTTTTCGGTCATATTTAATAATATATATATATATATATATATATATATATATATATATATATATATATATATATATATATATATATATATATATATATATATATATATATATATATTGGTGTATACTGGCAGCAGGTTTTCTTTTAAACATGTCTCATTGAATATGACCGCATATTCTGCATTTACTATCTTCTGATTTAGGGCTTCTATCCCTCTAACTATTTTCTTATCATCAGGGCTTAGCTGAAATAGGAGTTCTCCAAAACTCATTTTCGTAATTTCAAGGTGGAGAAATGGCCACTGCTTATTTTAAAATAAGCGGGGGAATTCTGGGAAGGAGGAGAAACAATTACGTAGCGCACAGTGTGTGCTGCGCGCGCCGTGGGGGGGCACACATTTAAGCAAATGCTCCTGGATTTCCGTCCTCAGTCTTCCTCAGCTCCGGCACGCTCCGCTCGAAACACTCCTTCACTCCTACGCTCCACGTGGTCTCCTTCTTGCCCTAGAAGTGAGGATTAGCCCTCAGAGCACGTTATGGACCCTACACCAGCAGCTGCGGGCCCTGCTCTAATGGACCTGCCCTTTGGGGGCCCTTCGACATCCCAGAGCGTCCAGCCAGGGCCGTCTGGCCTGCATCAGGATCTAAGGTATGGTCTCGCCTGGGGCTCGCACGCAGAGCAGCGTGGTCCCCCTACTTGGCTATGACTGCCCCTGTGTAGGCGCGTGCCCAGCGCCATGCCCCCCGGGCTTGCTTCTCGTGCCCTTGTGGCTTTCCTGGGCCCCAGTGTCCCCTCTTGTGGACCTGGCCCCCTCCCTGGGCCCTCTTCGGCCAACCCCCCCCCTCCCTGTCCTCGTGCCCTTGCTCTTCCCGTGCCCTACTTGGGGGCCCAGCGCTGGCGTCCCAGCTGCCTGTGCCCTGCCTGGGCTGGAGGAGGCGGGCAGGCCCCACGTGGCCCCTCTGCTCCATGCGGGACCTGGTCTGGGGGCCTCCTCCCTAGCACGGGACCCAGCTGGTGGCCCCGCAGCTACCGGTCCAGCCATCGGCGTCCACGGGTGGATGTCCCAACGCCGTCGTCCCAACTGGCGGTGGGCCAGCTGCTGATGATCCAGCTATGGGGGTAAGCTGACGATTCGGCAGATGACGCCTAGGATGGCAGCGTACAGCGGGGGATGCTAGGGGGCGCCACCGTCCAGCCGTTGGCGTCCGTGTGTGGATGTCCCTACGCCGTCGGCCCTGCAGGCGGCGGGCCAGCTGCTGATGTTCCAGCTATGGGGGTAAGCTGACGATCCGGCAGACGACGCCTAGGACGGCGGCATACAGCGGGGGACGCTAGGGGGCGCCACCGTCCAGCCATCGGCGTCCGCGTGTGGATGTCCCTACGCTGTCGGCCCTGCGGGCGGCGGGCCAGCTGCTGATGTTCCAGCTTTAGGGGCAAGCTGACGATCCAGCAGCTGACGCCTAGGGCGGCTGCGAGCTCCTCCCTACGTCAACGCTACGTCCCTAGGGGCGCTGTCGGCTTCCGCTCTGCGCTGGAGGTGCGGACGTTCGTTTGTGCCTTCCCTGCATCTGCCTCTAAAGGAAGTATCGTGTTTTCATTGCCTGGGGTCCGCTTTCGCTACCTCCTCTGGTGTTGGTGTCTTTTTCTTTCCTCTTTACATAATTTTTCTTTTCCTAATGCTGCGCTCTTTCATGTTTTTTTTTGTTTGTTTGTACTCCTACTCTTTTCGTTTGTTTATTTGCCTCCCCGCTTATTGCTTTATTATGGTTTTATTAATTTTATTCTTTATTTTACTTATGTCTTTTCTGTGTTACTGCCTCCATTTATTCGTTCTCCGTTTTCCATGTTTATTTTATTTTAAGTTTAATTATGTCCTTATTCTTTTACTGTTACTCTTTCTTTCGTTTGTTTATTTAGCATGTTTACTCGTTAATTTTACTTTATTTCAGTTACATTTTGTACTTCTCCTGTTTGTCATGCTCACTTTTGTCGCTTATTACTACGTTTTGTGTTTACCTTGTTTTATTGTAATTATATTTATTTATTATGTTTTTTTCAGTTTGTACTGCCCCTTTTATTCGTTTATTTTACCTCCCTGCTTTGTGCAAATTTTAATTTTACTTTTGTCCTTATTCTGTGTTACTGCCTCCATTTATGTGTCTATTCAATTTTATTATTTTATTTATTAATTATTTTATTTTCACTTACCTACTTACTCTGTTACTGCCTCCTTTTTTAGCTTTCTCCGTTTATTCATTATTTATTTTTTATTAGTTCTTATGTCCTGGCTTTTATTTTTAGTTTATTTATTGTTTTATATATTTTGGCTTATTTACTTAATTAAAGTTCATTTTGTTTTGTTAAGTTTGTTACCTAATTAAAGTTTGTTTATAAATTTATTTTAGTTTATTTCTGTGTTTATTTACTTATTTATTTTATTTACTCTTATTCTATTTTTTTCACTTTTTCTATTGTTACTGGGTTATTGTCTACTTTTTTCGCTGTCTCCATTTATTCCTTATTTATTTATTATTACGTTTTCTCATGTCCTGGCATTTCATTTTAGTTTATTTACTAATTTTTTTTTTGGGGGGGGTTTATTTAATTAATTAAAGTTCATTTTGTTTTGTTTATTCCAAGTTTATTAGTTATTTAAAGTTTGTTGAATTTATTTTAGTTATTTCCGAGTTTTTTACTCATATTTATTCTATTTTCACTTATCTATACTGCCTCTGTGTTAATACCTCCATTTCCGCTTTCTCTGTTTGTTCATTATTTATTTGTTATTAAGTTTACTTATGTCCTTCTTCCGTTTACTGTTACACATTCCTCCGTTTGCTTATTTTACGTTTTATTTCTTTATTTCTTTATTTCTTTACTCTATTCTCTTTTTCACTTTTACTACGGTTTCTGGGTTATTGCCTCCAATCTTTCCGCTGTCTCCGTTTATTCATTATTTATTTTATTAAGTTTTCTTATGTCCTGGCTTTTCATTTTATTTTACTAAATTTATATTTTGGTTTATTTAATTAATTAAAGTTCATTTGTTTTGTTTATTTTAAGTTTACTTATTTAAAGTTTGTTAAATTTATTTTAGTTTATTTCCGAGTTTATTTACTTATATTCAT
The DNA here is from genome assembly GCF_020424385.1 of Procambarus clarkii. NCBI lineage: Eukaryota > Metazoa > Arthropoda > Malacostraca > Decapoda > Cambaridae > Procambarus > Procambarus clarkii. The sequence continues at coordinate 13,611 of NW_025567829.1, forward strand.
TTAATTTACCCATTATATATTTTATTTTCACTTCCGAGTTTATTTACTTATATTCATTTTATTTAACCATTATTTATTTTATTTTCACTTTCTACTGCCTGTGTTAATGCCTCCATTTCTGCTTTCTCAGTTTAATTTTTACTTTTATGAAGTTTACTTATGTCCTTCTTCAGTTTTACTGTTACACATTCTTCCGTTTGCTTATTTTACGTTTTCGTTCTTTATTCACTTTATTGCAGCTTTTACTTTTGCCCTTATCCTGTTCGTCCTGCACTTTTGTACTCGCCTATTATTACGTTTTGGTCCCCTTATCATGCCTTTATTCCGTTTGTCCCGCTTCCCTTTATTAGCTTAATTTTCCTCCCTGCTTTATGTATTAATTTTCCTTTCTTTCCTTATGTCCTTATTCTGTGATACTGCCTCCTTTTATTCGTTTTCTCCCTTTATTCCTTATTTTTTTAATTACTTAGGTTATTACTTGGTTCCTTTTCTGCTTATACTGCCACACTTTCCTTCGTTTGTTTATACGTTTATTCGTTACTTATTTACTTTATTTCAGTTATTACTTTTGTCCTTGCACTGTTTGTCCTGCCCAGTTATATGCTTTCTTTAGCATTAATGTTTCTAGTCATGCTTTCCCGGTTATTCTGCTCCTCGTTTCGTTATTTATTTCCCGTTTTACTCGTTATTTACTTACTTTATTTAATTTACTTTGCCTTTATTTCGGTTCGTCTGCTCCCACTTAAGCATTTATTTTATCATTCCGTTTCATATGTTATTTATTCCCTTACTTCTCATGTCCTTATCCAGTTTGACTCCTCCCATTTATTCGTCTTTCTCCTATTTCACTTTTAGTTATTACTTATGTTTTTTTTTGTTTTGTTTTTTTATGCTTTGCTTTACATGGTTGTAAGTTTCTTGCTCACACGCTTAGCCTTGTTTCCTTTCCTGTCCTGCCCTGGCCACCCGCTCATATCTTCCCCTCTCCGCAGTTCGGGGATGCCGACCCCCACGGTGAAGAAGAGGACAAGGGCGGCGTCAACAAGAGGACAGCGACGACCGGGCGCTAGGACGCAACCTCCCAGGTCAAGGGTGAAACCCGCTTGCTTTGCCTCCTCCTCGGAGGCCTCTTCGGGAGGCTCTGACTCGGACGGCGACCACATCCTTGATGCATGCCCAACCGGCTGGCCACGGGGGGCGCGGCCGACCAACCCCCACAATTTTTGGCCACCGACTGGGCAACGCTGCAGACGCTCACTGCTCAGGCTCGGAGCCCCCCCTCCGATTCGAGGCAACGGCAGACTTTGAACCCCGGCGGAGCGGGCGACATGGACGCCCCCACAAACCGGCCTACACGCACAGCCTCCTCCCCTGTGTGCCGCTCACGGGCAAGGGCGAGGAGCCACGCGACACGGCGACGACACAGCTCTTCCAGCACGTCATCCAACGGTGGGTAGCACCGAGAGAGCTCGTTCCCCCCTACCCCTAGTCCCTGGGTGGGACAGCCCTGGGGGACGCGAGGCAGCACTGTCACCATGCTAGGCGAGCACGTCCCACTGGCCCTGAGAGAGAAAGTCTGGGCAAACAAGTACATTGACCTGTGCGAGCTGCTGGCTTATGAACGCGATGCCAGGCCCTCAGAGACATGCCATGCCACTCCCTCCGAGGCCCAGTTATCCACTAAGAACCTGCCGCCTCTGACGCCGGAGCAGTGGGGGCACGGCTTTGACATCTTTGCTTCCATCTACCTGGAGCGACATCCCGCCGAGGGGCGGGCGCTTTTCACTTATGTCTGCTACGTGAAGTCCATGAAGCACAACCTACGAGGCGACTGGATGTGGTATGACGAGGCCTTCAGGTGGGACAAGGAGAGGTCGGGCTGCCCTTGGACCGCACTAAGACTCTGGAGCTTTGGTCGGTACAACGTGCAGCGCAGGAGCACAGGTGGTGCGTGCAGCGTGCAGCGTACAGCGTGCAGCATGCAGCGTGCAGCGCAGGTGGTGCGTGCAACGTGCAGCGCAGGATGCAGGTGGTGCCTCGCGCCGTCGCCCCCCCCCCCAGTTGAACGTTTGCTCTCTACTGCACGGGCCTATGGACTACCAACGGGATACTGCTATGCTTTCCACGCATCCGGGGCAGGCTGCTCTGACCCCTCCTGCACCTTCAAGCACTACTGCCCGCGCTGCCACAAGCGACACCCTGTCTACTGCCCGTGCCCCCAGGCCAAACCTCGAGTCGCCACCGCCAAGGAGAATCGTTCCCGTCGCCCCACCCAGGACACGAGCAGGAAGAATGACACACGTCACAACGCCAGTGGACGCAGACGCACTTGATGCTCTCCTGGTGGGTTACCCCCTCCAGGACTATGTCGTCGGAGGCTTCTGGGGGGATTTCCTACTCGGTTACGAAGGGGCTCGGACTCCCCTCTCCTCTCGTAACCCCCCAGCAACTACAGCCCTGCCACATATAGTGGGGCCTATGCTCGACAAGGAACTGAGCCTGGGGCGCATAGCGGGCCCCTTCGAGGTCCCCCCATTTGAGAACTTCAAGTGTTCTCCCATAGCCCTGAGAGAGAAGTCTATGCCGGGCAAATACAGGCTCCTGCACAACCTCAGCTACCCCTATACCTCCGAGAGCGTGAACGCCAACATCCCGCGGGAGTTGACGACAGTGACCTACCAGTCCATCAACGATGCGGTGGCCCTGGTGGTCAGACGCTCGCCGGGGGCGTACTTGGCGAAATGCGACATAGCAGAGGCGTTTCGGATCGTCCTGGTCAATCCCAGCGACTACCACCTACTCGGCTTCGCCTACGGAGGGCGGTACTACTACGAGAAAATGCTCAGCATGGGGGCGGCACCCTCCTGCAGGATCTTCGAGACGTTCTCCGACGCCCTGCAATGGATCCTCGCAGAGAAGTTCGGCGTGCGGGATGCCGTGAAGGTGCTGGACGACTTCCTCTTCGTGAGTTCTACCTACAACGCGTGCTTGCGGAGCCTACGGGTGTTCACTGCCCTCTGTGAGCACCTAGGCGTTCCCCTGGCCCCCCACAAGACTGAGGGCCCCCGCCCCTGCCTCACCTTCCTTGGACTTGAAATCGACACCCGACGTATGGCTGCCGGACGACAAGAGGACGAAGTACCTGGCCGCAGTGGAAGATGCTCTGCGGGCCGAGAGCCTTCCCCTGCGGGACCTGCAGGGGATTATCGGAAAACTGCAATTCGCCACGTCAGTCATACCGGGGGGACGGGCCTTCCTCTGACGACTTCACCCGCTCACACGAGGTGTACAGCGTCCCTCACGCCTCTGCCTGCTGGACGCGGAGGCGAAGCTCGACTTGCGAGCCTGGCACACTTTCCTCAGTGCATTCAATGGAATAACGGTTTTCCCGCCAGACGGTGGATGGGGGAGTGCCACGGCCCTAGCGATGAGTGCCGACGCCTCATCCAAGGGTTACGGACTCACACTCGGAGCGGCCTGGTTCAGGGGTACCTGGCCTATGGACTGGAGCCGGCTCAACATTGCGCTCCTCGAACTTTACCCGTTCTACATGGGGATATCCATCTTTGCAACAGTGTTAGCAAACAAGAGGCTTGTGTGTAGGTCCGACAACGCTGCTGTGGTAAACGTGCTGCAATCTCTGTCCGCCAGGTGCCCCCTCCTCATGCAATTGGTCCGGCCACTGGCAATCCTCCTCCTCACCCATAATATTACTCTTCTTCCATCACACCTCCCGGGCAAGTTAAACGGGGTTTATGACGCTCTTTCCTAATCGCAGGTACTGCCGCCCTCGTTCCTGCGAGACGCAGGACTCGCCGGGAAGCCAACTGCAATCCCGCAGCACCTCCTGCCCTGCAACTTCACCCTGAATCTGTAAGGACACTGCTCGACTCCCATTCCATTACCTAGATAAGTTACTTCTGCGGCCAGCAGGCACCTCGCCCTTCGGAGGGTGGGGGACCGGCTTCGCTGGCCTGCGGAGTAGGGGTGCTGCGCCGGATCCCCAAGTCTAGGGCTGCCCGCAGCTACTTCCATATGTCAAGTGCTCTCTTGTAGTGCAAGTTGGGGGTTGCAGACTTTACATGTAAACTAGGCACTAGCATATCATTACCCCTGGAAATTCTTATCTATTCTTTTATATGCCCTCTGTGTATACAGAATATATTTTATACATACTGTACTGGCTGTGCCACTCAATTACCTCTGGCATTGTTTTTAATTATAGTATTAAGCTGTTTGCGAGTACTGCAACTTTGCTTCGGCTAGCCGGCACTAGGCACGGTTAGTGTCCTACGACTCATTCCCTTAGTTGCAGCATGCAGTACTGGCATTCTACTCAGTCATGTTACACGACATCTTTTATTGTGGTACAGCAGTTGCTCTGTAAACATTACTTAATAAATTAAGGTCCCCCCACTCCTGGCTTGTTTTTCTCCCCGATCAGAAAAGAAGTGAATTACTATAGAATGTATTACACATATTTATACAATTTGCACAACGTTTCGAACCTCCATGGTTCATTCTCAAGTGAAAAGAATTTTCAGGACTGGTTGATTTTATACCCGCACTGGGTCAGGTGATAAGACAATAAAGGTGAAAACATGGGGGGATACATAAGGGATAAATGGGGGGTGAAACATAAGAACATAAGAATAGAGGTAACTGCGGAAGGCCTATTGGCCCATACGAGGCAGCTCCTATCTACATACAAAGATTAATCAAGTGTAATTGGCCTGTTATGTTGAACAGTGTCTTCTGTGTTGGCATCGTTATGTTCTGGTCTTGTCCTTACTCTCATGGTGGGTAGAGTAAATAGTTCCGTGATTTGGATGTTCATGGTAGGTTGTTCTATTCTTATGTGAATTGCTTCAAGAATTTGTAATCTTCTTGCATCTTGGGTTTTGTCTATTATACGGGTATTTTTGTTTAACATATCTCTTGTTAGGGTGATGTCATGGGCTTGTCTCATGTGATTCCTGGGGCACCGGATTGAAGATGGCATGTCAAACGCCTCGTCAGCTTGGTCGATGTCATACCTATGTACATAGATTGAAGGTTACATCCTTTGTGGGGGCAAGTGTACATGTATACAACGCTTGACTGCTGTAGAGGGTTCTCCATCGGCTTCGGGCTGTTTTTGATAAAGAGTTCGAAAGTCGTCTTGGTTTTGTAGAATATTATCAGGTTTATGTTTTGGTTAGGAGTAATGCTATTTACTCCTTTACGGATTATTTCTTTCATTATTCTTTCCGCTTTTATATGTTCACTGTGCATGGTTGATTTGTAATATAATTTTATTGGAGGTATTGTGGTTTCTGTTCTAGGTTCAGGATTATACCAACGGTCCAAGTGTCTTCTTATAGCAGCGTTTATTTCCGCGTTGCAATATCCGTTGTTCACCAATACCTGAGTTACTCTTTCAAACTCTCTACTCACGTTGCTCCATTCAGAGCAGTTGGTAAGCGCTCGACGAATATAAGCATTGAGAACACTGGCTTTGTATCTTTGGGGGCACTCACTTCTACCGTTCAGGCATAAGCCTATGTTGGTGGGCTTAGTATATACGTTGGTGCTTAAAGAGGTTCCTGTTTTTGTTAATAGTACATCCAAGAATGGCAGACTGTTATTTTCACTATTTTCACGTGTATGTCGGAGTACTGACTCTCTCTCTAGATGACTTTTTAGATCAAAAAGCCATCTGCAAAGCCATCTACAAAGCCATCGCAAAGCCATCGTTGTACAAAAACCATCTGCAATTTGCACAACGCTGCATTTGCAGCGTTGTGCAAATTGTATAAATAAGTGTAATACATTCTATAGTAATTCACTTCTTTTCTTCACCTTGAAAGTACGAAAATGAGTTTTGGAGAACTCCTATTCCAATTAAGCCCTGATGCTAAGAAAATAGTTAGAGGGATAGAAGCCCTAAATCAGAAGATAGTAAATACAGAATATGCGGTCATATTCAATGAGGTCACATATATATATATATATATATATATATATATATATATATATATATATATATATATATATATATATATATATATATATATATGCGAACAAGCCTGAATGGTCCCCAGGACAATATGCAACTGAAAACTCACACCCCAGAAGTGACTCGAACCCATACTCCCAGGAGCCACGCAACTGGTATGTACAAGACGCCTTAATCCACTTGACAATCACGACCGGACAAAATGAGGTGATAGCCGAGGCTATTTGAACCACCCCACCGCCGGCACTCGGATAGTAATCTTGGGCATAGCATTTTACCAAATCACCTCATTCTTTGGGGCACACGTGAGGAACACAAATGCGAACAAGCCTGAATGGTCCCCAGGACAATATGCAACTGAAAACTCACACCCCAGAAGTGACTCGAACCCATACTCCCAGGAGCCACGCAACTGGTATGTACAAGACACCTTAATCCACTTGCCAAGTGGATTAAGGCGTCTTGTACATACCAGTTGCGTGGCTCCTGGGAGTATGGGTTCGAGTCACTTCTGGGGTGTGAGTTTTCAGTTATATATATATATATATATATATATATATATATATATATATATATATATATATATATATATATATATATATATATATATATATATATATATATATATATATATATATATATATATATATATATATAAACATGTCTCATTGAATTCTGCTATTGAGTTCAATAGGTTCTTCTCCTCCATTGGGTCATCCCTTGCAAATGATATTCCATCTTCCAGTACTGACGTTAAGGACTATCTCACAGGTAACTATCCACAGCCTCTGTACCTAAAGCGTATTAATTCCACTGACGTCAATGAGATAATCCTTTCCCTTAAAACCAAGTCTGGTGCCCTTGAGGAGATACCAACTTTAATTTACAAAAAAACCTCCAGATCTTTAGCCCCTGCTATTGCATTGCTCTTCAACAAGTCACTTGAACTCCAAACCTTTCCAGATATTCTAAAAAAAAAGCGAGAGTAACGCCTGTCCACAAATGTGGTGATCCCACAGATGTTAACAACTACAGACCTATATCAATCCTCCCAAACTTGTCAAAAAATTTTGAAAAACTAATCTATAAGCAGCTTTACTCCTATCTAGCCAAACACAATATACTTAGCCCTTGCCAATATGGCTTCAGACCCAAAAAAGCACTAACGATGCACTTATTAGTATGCTTAACTCGATTCATACAGCTCCTAATAAAAATGAGTTCCCTGTTGGGTTATTTGGTGACCTGCATAAAGCTTTTGACACTGTCAACCAACAAAACCTTCTTCTTAAACTACATCATTATGGAGTCAGAGGACACTCCCTGCAATACCTCAAATCCTACCTTACTGACAGGCTCCAGTATGTTTCTGTGAATAATTCAGTTTCTCCCACCCTACCCATCAACATTGGTGTTCCTCAGGGCAGCATACTTGGCCCTCTCCTCTTTCTCATCTACATTAATGACCTTCCAAATGCCTCCCAACACCTCAAACCAATTCTATTTGCTGACGACACAACCTTCATTTACTCCAGCCTGACCCCCTTGCTCTAAATGCCACATTAAATACTGAGCTAAATAAAGTCCATCTTTGGCTTACTGCCAACAAACTCACCCTTAACATTGACAAAACTTTCTATATTCTGTTTGGCAATAAATCCTCTAATCAAATAAATCTCAAAATAAACAATACCCAAATTTGTAACAAATTAGATGGCAAATTCCTTGGCATTCTAATTGACCACAAGCTGAATTTCCAGGGCCACATTCTAAATATATCAAAAAAAGTTTAAAAAACTGTTGGCATTCTTTCTAAGATCAGATATTATGTTCCCCGCCCTGCCCTGGTGACTCTCTATTACTCCCTCGTCTATCCATATCTCAACTATGGTATTTGTGCTTGGGGTTCTTCTACCCAAAATCATTTACGTCCTCTAATTACTCAACACAAAGCTGCTATTAGGACAATATCCAACTCTGGCCCCAGACATCACTTGGTACCCCTACTCAAATCTCTGAATATGTTAGACATTAAGTCACTGCACATTCTCTCATGTGTATTATACATATATAAAACGCTGAACTGTAATGCCAATCCTGACCTCAAAAGCTTCATAGAAGGTTGTAACAGAACCCATGAGCACCACACCAGAAATAAATACAGTTTTGATATTCCTAGAGTACGACTTAATCAAACTAGAAATGCTCTACAAATCAAGGGACCCAGATTGTGGAATGACCTTCCCAACCATGTTAAAGACTGTACCTCTCTCAAAAAAGTTTAAGATAAAAACGAAGCTATACCTAATAAATTCCCTGTAACCTACCTTACCCCTCTAATGTCATCCAATGTCTGTTTTTTTTAAAGAGCGCTGTTTGTCGACAGAATTGTATTTGTGCTGCTTTTTCAGCTATGTTTTCATTTTACTCTTTATGCTCAATTAGTATTTAGCTTTAGTCATTTAAGTTTTTTATGCCCGAAACGCTTTGCGTAATAGTGGCTTTAGGCATTGTATGTACTAGCCCTATCTATAAATCCATCACTCTTTGTAAAATCACTTTTATGTATGTACCTTACCTAAATAAACATTTTTATTTTTTTTTTATTTTTGAATATGACAGCATATTCTGTATTAACTATCTTCTGGTTTAGGGTTTCTATCCCTCTAACTATTATATGTTTGCATCAGGGTTTAGTTGAAAGAGGAGTTGCAAGAGGAGCCACATATCTATGGTTCATTCAATAAAATCCGCAGACTTCTAGAAGTTACTACTGCTCGGCTTAGACTCGGTTACAAGTATCTCTGGGAATTCTCATTATCTGCTGATCATCTGATGTAGACCTAACCAAATGTAAACTGTGTCAACAAAATTATTCGCACACCCGAACCTTCGTGAGAACAAGGAAATAGTCGTCAGGAGAGGTGACAAGTCGCCAATATATGTCATTCTTAAAAAAGATGTATGGAAATGTCAAGACACACAAGCCTGGAAACCCACATCAGCCAATCATCAGCCAGATACCCACACCCACGTACAGACTGGCAAAACGACTCAACGGCTTGCTGACCCCTTATGTCCCTTGCGCCTTCAGCCTGAAGTCTCCAAAGAAATTTGTTGACTTACTGTGGGGAACACAGGCCACAGGGATAAGAGCCTCGTTGGACGTAGAATGACTGTTTACCAACGTACCTGTAGATGAAATAATCGGGATGATAGCGGACAGAGTGTATCGTGATCCGGCCTGTACTCCTCTTGACATACCAGAAAACATTCTAAGGAAACTACTCCAAGCTTGTACTAAAGAGGCACCCTTCTTGAGCCCGGATGGGCACATGTATAAGCAAGTAGATGGGGTCGCCATGGGTTCTCCCCTAGGTGTCCTGTTTGCGAACTTCTACATGGGTACCATCGAACAAAAGGTCTTAGTCGACATGAACTTGAAACCGGCCATATACTGCAGGTATGTTGACGACATTTTTACACAGGTACCTGATGTCAGACATCTGCAGGAGCTGAAGGAGGCATTTGAGCGGAATTCTGTGTTGCGTTTCACTTACGAGATGGAAAAGGATGGGAAGCTGCCCTTTCTAGATGTAACAGTCATGGAAAGGAGCGGAGGTTTCCACACTGCAGTCTACACTAAGGAAACAAACATAGGAATGTGCCTCAATGCCAACAGTGACTGCCCAGACAGGTACAAGAGGAGTGTTGTTAACGCTTATGTCGACCGTGCTCTCAGCCACAGCTCAGGATGGAAGCAAGTCGATGAAGAACTCTGTAGGGTAAGGCAGGTCCTAGTCAACAACGGCTTCTCCAATGGTTTCGTTGAAGACATCATAAGAAGGAAGGTGAAACGCCATGCAACCTCTGAAGAGACAACTAACACAACACCTGTACCCCCTATTAGACTATTTTACAGGAACTTCTTTTCCACAGCTCATAAAACGGAGGAAAGGGTCCTGAAAGATATTGTTAATAGAAACGTTATCCCTACAGACAAAAATCAGAAGATACAATTGACGATTTACTATAAAACCAAGAAAACTGCCAACCTACTCATGAGAAACTCTCCAGACACAAAGCAGAACGCTTTGAAAGAGACCAATGTCGTCTATGCCTTCAAATGCCCACTTGGGGACTGTAAGCCTCAAAGAACTCAGTATATAGGCAAGACAACAACATCTCTTTCCAGGCGATTAACGATGCATAAGCAACAGGGCTCCATTAAGGAACATATAATCTCTTCCCACAACCAGACCATCACCAGAGAAGTCTTAACAAAAAACACGGAAATCATCGATAGATACAGCGATAGCAGGCGGCTTGATATCTGCGAGGCACTACACATTAAGAAGTCAACACCAGCAATCAACAGCCAATTAATGCACAACTATATTCTACCCACTTCAAGACTCCGCACCAATATAGAAGCATCAAGAAATATGGGCCAATAGGCCCTTTGCATTTACTTCCATTCTTCCCCTTTAACTTTACCCAATATTACCCAATATTTCGTGTTCTATCTTGTGTTGAAAGTTTGTTTTCACCTCATCCAAAACTGTTGTAACATATCACCTCACCCAAATGCAGGTATATAAAATGAAAAGCCATTTGAATTATAGCATAGTAAGAAATCTGTTTTAGTGTTTGCAGGTTATAGTTGTGTGTGTGTAAACTAAAGTCTTTGAAAATGTAATAAGTTATTACGAAACGCGTTCAAGTGTCGCGTCAGACTAGAAATAAAAATGAATTTTGGAGAACTGATTTTTCAATTACCATCGACAGTGAAAAGAACCATAAGAAATATTGAGAAAATTCGTGTTAGAATTATTAATCTTACTTTTTCGGTCATATTTAATAATATATGTCTACAGGAAAGATATATATATATATATATATATATATATATATATATATATATATATATATATATATATATATATATATATATATATATATATATATATATATATATCCAGTCGCCTGTACTTGATATATATATAGTGTACATATATATATGTGTGATGCCATCAGGGCGAAGTGCAGGGAAATCCGGGTTTTGGACCCCTAGGATGCGAGGTTCTCTCTCCGCTGGGCACCCAGCTGAGACGAGGCTTCTCTTGATGATGTCATTGACCTCGCTGTGTCTTGCATGCCAGCCCTTTGTGCTTCCGCAATGCAACCCATGCAGTCCGTATTGGTCTGCTTCCACCCTGTTGCAAATACACTTGTATTCAGTGTGAATTGGGGCACCAAGGCGGAGGGCCACTGCTACACGAAGGGATTCTGGATCTAGGCGCGTGCCCATTGCTGACATGGGTACTGCCAGGAGGAAGTCTCCTGCATGGGGGGCACGCACTGCTCTGAGGCTTCACTATTATTACTATTTGATCTATTGTGTTTTTGCATTTATCTTTGTTATTTAAATTGCACTATTCATTGCCACGGGACTTGTCTTTATTTTCATTTATGTTTAAAGTAAATATTAAAGTTTCAATGTTCATACTTTGTGTTTTACGTGTTCCTCCCTCTCACTTACCACAGACAACAGGCAAGCAGTCTATCTTTTTTTCGTAAGTGTGACCAGGCATTGACACCTGCCATTGGAGGACTGCCGAACATCTACACTCCAACACTTTCCCATCACAATATATATATATATATATATATATATATATATATATATATATATATATATATATATATATATATATATATATATATATATATACATGTGTGTATATCACGAAAATAAACACGTGATTAAGAATGTGACAATGTCAGACCACGGAGGAAAAATGAAACAGGAAATTTCCTTAAGTACTTTCGTATATTAAATAGGGACCTTCTGAAGATGTATTTAATATACGAAAGTACTTAAGGAAATTTCCTGTTTCATTTTTCCTCCGTGGTCTGACATTGTCATATATATACATATATATATATATATATATATATATATATATATATATATATATATATATATATATATATATATATATATATATATATATATATATATATATATATATATATATGTATACGTATGTATATGTACATGTATGCATGAGGGAGCCGGTCAGCCGAGCGGGCAGCATGCTGGGCTTGTGATCCTGTGTTCCTGGGTTCGATCCCGTGTGCCGGCGAGAAACAATGGGCAGAGTTTCTTTCACCCTATGCCCCTGTTACCTAGCAGTAAAATAAGTACCTGGGTGTTAGTCAGCTGTCACGGGGGTGGAGGCCTGCTTCCTGGGGGTAGAGGCCTGGTCGAGGACCGGGCCACGGGGACACTAAAGACAAACATATGGACAAACATAACAGCTCCCCTTGTATCTGGTATAATCTACGACAGAACAACTGACCACTATCCTACCTTTCTCATAGCGAACATGGACATAACACCACCAAAAAGCAAGAAACTTTCATTTAGGCTACACAGTGAATCAGCTTTAGACAATCTTACAGAGGCACTTCACAATATTAACTGGGATTCTGAATTCAATAATACCCATGATATAAATTCATTAGCTAACCTCTTCCTCTCCAAAACTCTAAGCCTCTACAACCTTCATTGTCCCCTTCTTACAAAGCAAGTAACTGACAAAAGATTAAACAATCCATGGCTCACAAGTGGCATTCTCAACTCAATCAACAAGAAACATGAATATGAAAAGAAAGTTAGGATTGGCCTAGTTTCAAAGGAAGTAGCTAAAAGGTACTCATCAATGCTTACCAGTATCATAAGAAAGGCAAAACTTGCATATTATGTGAATAGATTCAATGAAGCAAAAGGCAACATGAAAAACACTTGGAAAACTATCTCTAGTATCCTAGGAACTAAACAACACTCACATAACCAAATAAAACTCTACAAGGATGGGGATATACCGTCAACTGATTTAGAAATGGCAAATGAATTTAATAGTTTCTTTTCATCGGTTGGTGCTAATCTTGCCAGTAAAATCCCACAGACTCAGACACATATTAACACATATCTCTCAGGCAGCTATCCAAACTCTCTTCTCCTTTCAACAATCAGCCCGGCAGATGTTGTGTCCATCATACACTCTCTAAAAACCAAGGCAGGGAACACCAGTGAAATTCCGTCCATTGTGTACAAGAGAGCCTCCCATGCCCTTGCCCCACCCATAGCACTACTGTTCAACAAATCTATAGAGTGTCACACCTTCCCTGATATCCTCAAAAAAGCAAGAGTAACGCCAGTCCATAAAGGAGGCAATCCGGCGGACATAAACAATTATAGACCAATATCAAATCTACCCATTCTATCAAAAATATTTGAAAAAATTATTTACAAACAGCTCTATTCCTACCTCGTAAAATTCGACATACTCAGCCCCTGCCAGTTTGGCTTCCGGTCCCAAAAGAGTACCAATGATGCAATCATTAGTCTCCTTGACATTATCTACTCAGCCCTTGACAAAAATGAGTTTCCGATTGGACTCTTCATTGACCTAAGAAAAGCCTTTGATACTGTTAATCACAACTACCTCTTACTTAAACTCCAGCATTATGGAATCCGAGGCCTTGCCCTTGACTACATCCGATCCTATCTTAGTGACAGACACCAATATGTAACCATCAATGATACAACTTCTTCCACTCTACCAATTACCGTTGGAGTGCCACAGGGCAGCATCTTAGGACCTCTTCTATTTCTTATATATATAAACGATCTGCCTAATGTCTCTAATATTCTCAAACCTATATTGTTTGCTGACGATACTACCCTTATCTACTCAAACCTCA
>NW_025567830.1:2500-17123 GCF_020424385.1 Procambarus clarkii
TAACCAAACCATCGCCAGAGAAATCCTAGTAAACAACACAGAAATCATCGATAGATACAGCGATAGCAGGCGGCTTGACGTTTGCGAGGCACTACACATCAAGAAGTCAACACCAGCAATCAACAGCCAATTATTGCACAACTATATTCTACCCACCTCAAGACTCCGCTCCAATATAGAAGCATCAAGAAATATGGACCAATAGGCTTTCTACAAACACTTCTATTCAATACCCATTGTTTCTGTTCTGTCTTGTGTTGATACTTTTAATACCCTATTAATATCCCCTAGTGTTCTGTCTTGTGTTAATGCCACATCATCCTTCCCACCTCACTCAAATGTAATGCCACATCACCCTTCCCACCTCACTCAAATGTAGATATAAAATCAGGGAAACGCAAGTTCTAATCAGTTGTGTATTTGTGAAGTCTTTGAAAATGTAATAAGTTTTACGAAACGCGCCCGTGTCGCGTCAGACTAGAAATAAAAATGAATTTTGGAGAAGTGATTTTTGATTTACCTCCAACAGTGAAGCGTAATGTACGAAAGATTGAGAAAATTCGTGTTAGAATTATTAATCTTACTTTTTCGGTCATATTTAATAATATATATATATATATATATATTTCATTGAATATGACCGCATATTCTGTATTTATTATTTTCTGGTTCAGGGCTTCTATCCCTCTAACTATTTTCTTAGCATCAGGGCTTAATTGAAATAGGAGTTCTCCAAAACTCATTTTCGTACTTTTAAGGTGAAGAAAAGAAGTGATTTACTATAGAGTGTATTACACTTATTTGTATAATTTGCACGACGTTTCGAACCTCCATGGTTCATTCTCAAGTGAACGGATCTTACAATACTAGTTGATTTTATACCCGCATTAGGTCAGGTGATAATACAATGAAGGTGAAAACATGGGGGGATACATAAAGGATAAACATAGGGGCTGCAGAAGGCTTATTGGCCCATACGAGGCATCTCCTATCTAAACACAAAGATTAATCCAGTGTAATTGGCCTGTTATGTTGGACATTGTCTTCTGTGTTGGCATCGATATGTTCTTGTCTTGTCCTTACTCTCATGGTGGGTAGAGTAAATAGTTCCGTGATTTGAGTGTTCATGGTAGGTCGCTCTATTCTTATGTGAATTGCCTCAAGAATTTGTAATCTTCTTGAATCTTGGGTTTTGTCTATTATGCAAGTATTCTTGTTCAACATTTCTCTTGTTAGAGTAATGTCATGGGCTTGTCTCATGTGATTCCTAGGGGCACCAGATTGAAGATGGCATGTCAAACGCCTCGTCAGCTTGGTCGACGTCATACCTATGTACTTACATTGAAGGTTACATCCTTCGTGGGGGCAAGTGTACATGTATACAACGCTTGACTGCTGTAGAGGGTTCTCCGTCGGCTTCGGGCTGTTTTTGATAAGGAGTTCGGAAGTCTTCTTGGTTTTGTAGAATATTATCAGGTTTATGTTTTGGTTAGGAGTAGTGCTTTTTACTCCTTTACGGATTATTTCTTTCATTATTCTTTCCTCTTTTATATGTTCACTGTGCATGGTTGATTTGTAATATAATTTTATTGGAGGTGTTGTGGTGTTGTGTTATGTTGTACAAAAACAGGAACCTCTTTAAGCACCAACGTATATACCAAGCCCACCAACATAGGATTATGCCTGAACGGTAGAAGTGAGTGCCCCCAAAGATACAAAGCCAGTGTTCTCAATGCTTATATTCGTCGAGCGCTTACCCACTGCTCTGAATGGAGCAACGTGAGTAGAGAGTTTGAAAGAGTAACTCAGGTATTGGTGAACAACGGATATAGCAACGCGGAAATAAACGCTGCTATAAGAAGACACTTGGACCGTTGGTATAATTCAGAACCTAGAACAGAAACCACAACACCCCCAATAAAATTATATTACAAATCAACCATGCACAGTGAACATATAAAAGAGTCTAGAGTCTACCTCCACCACATCACTGCATAATGCATTCCATCCGTTAACTACTCTGACACTGAAAAAGTTCCTTCTAACGTCTCTGTGGCTCATGTGGGTACTCAATTTCCACCTGTGTCCCCTTGTTCGCGTCCCACCAGTGTTGAATAGTTTATCCTTGTTTACCCGGTCGATTCCTCTGAGGATTTTGTAGGTTGTGATCATGTCTCCCCTTACTCTTCTGTCTTCCAGTGTCGTAAGGTGCATTTCCCGCAGCCTTTCCACGTAACTCATGCCTCTTAGTTCTGGGACTAGTCTAGTGGCATACCTTTGGACTTTTTTCAGCTTCGTCTTGTGCTTGAAAAGGTACGGGCTCCATGCTGGGGCCGCATACTCCAGGATTGGTCTTACATATGTGGTGTACAAGATTCTGAATGATTCCTTACACAGGTTCCTGAACGCTGTTCTGATGTTCGCCAGCCTCGCATATGCCGCAGACGTTATTCTTTTTATGTGGGCTTCAGGAGACAAGTTTGGTGTGATATCAACTCCTAGATCTTTCTCTCTGTTCGTTTCATTAAGTACTTCATCTACTATTCTGTATCCTGTGTTTGGCCTCCTATTTCCACCACCTAGTTTCATTACTTTGCATTTACTCGGGTTGAACTTCAACAGCCATTTGTTGGACCATTCACTCAGTCTGTCTAGGTCATCTTGTAGCCTCCTACTATCGTCCTCAGTTTCAATCCTCCTCATAATTTTTGCATCATCGGCAAACATTGAGAGAAACGATTCTATACCCTCTGGAAGATCATTTACATATATCAGAAACAGTATAGGTCCAAGGACTGACCCCTGCGGTACTCCGCTCGTAACTTCTCGCCAATCTGAGACCTCACCCCTCACACTGACTCGTTGTCTCCTGTTACTTAGGTACTCCTGTATCCAACGGAGTACCTTCCCTTTCACTCCAGCCTGCATCTCCAGTTTTTTCACTAGCCTCTTGTGTGGCACTGTGTCAAAAGGCTTTCTGACAATCCAAAAATATGCAGTCTGCCCACCCTTCTCTTTCTTGCCTTATTTTTGTTGCCTGGTCGTAGAATTCAAGTAACCCTGTGAGGCAGGACCTGCCATCCCTGAATCCATGTTGATGCTGTGTTACAAAGTTCTGTGTGTGTGTGTACTCACCTATATGTACTCACCTATATGTGCTGTTACACATACACAGTTACTCAGTGTGTGTGTGTGTGTGTGTGTGTGTGTGTGTGTGTGTGTGTGTGTGTGTGTGTGTGTGTGTGTGTGTGTGTACTCACCTAGTTGTGCTTGCGGGGGTTGAGCTTTGGCTCTTTGGTCCGGCCTCTCAACTGTCAATCAACAGGTGTACCCTGTTGATTGACAGGGTACGTCAATCGTCTGTGTACGGGTATACGGGCTGTGTAATCGTCTGTGTCTGGGTACGTCTGTGTATGGCCCCCGGCTACGAGGCCCCCGGCCTCGTAGCCGGGGGCCATACACAGCCGTAGCTGTATGTGTGTGTGTGTGTGTGTGTGTGTGTGTGTGTGTGTGTGTGTGTGTGTGTGTGTATGGGAATAAGGTGGACACAAATATGAGCCGCACAAGAGCTGCAGAAGGCCAATTGGCCCATACGATGCAGCTCCCATCCATACCCACCAACCGGTCCACACATGGATAATAATAGCATAAGATAGTAAATATTTACAATGAATTAGTGAGACAAACGTGTTCCAATGATCCTACTCAAATCGCCCTTTAATTGATCTATTAAAAATGGATCTAAGTTATATAAACCACTGTTAATGTTCAAATTACTTTCTTTTGTAATCTGTATCAAAGCAGATTCAATTATGCTTCTGTTATAAGTGCTTTTACAATTCGTTATTGAAGAAGCCATCTCCCAATCAACTTGGTGAGCATCTTCTGGCAGATGAACAAACAAAGCATTAGACAATTGGCCATGTCTTACAGAGTATTTATGTTGTGAAATTCTACATTTCAAATCTTTAATATGTTTGCCCAACATAAAACTTATTACGGTCTTTAAAAGGTATTTTATAAATGTCACAATTATCACTACGAGGGCTGTTCCTAACTAATAGCTTACCAACAGTATTTTCGTCTGTAAAAATACATGTATATCAAATAGTTTCAAGGCCTTGACAATATTCTCAAACTCAGAGAAATATGGTAAACATAACACATTCTTATGCGATTTTTTTCTCTGCATATATTATTATAATATGTACGACGTGCTTTGCTACGGCAAGCTTCCAAAAAACTCAGTGGGTAACAAAGTTTTAGACCAATCGAATCAATATTCTTAAACTCTTCTTCTAAGAATTCTGGACTCGAAGAGCTCTTAGATTCATTGAAGAAAAAATTGATTTTTTCACATTGTATCTATGCCCTGAAAAAAATAATGAACATAAGATAAATTATTCGTAGGTTTTCTGTAGACACTAAACTTTAGTGAAAAGTCTTCCCCATGAATAAGTACATATAGGAATGGCAAACATTTATCAGTTTCAGTCTCCATAGTAAATTTTATAGAGGTGACTTGATAACTAAGTTCGGCTACAAATTCGTCTGTGTTTACATCTGAAGGCCATATACACAAAATATCATCAACATATCTAAACCATGGAATGATTCCAGGGGTAATTTTTGAAACAAATTTCTTTTCGAAACATAAATACTAAATCTTTTCGCAACATAAATACTCTGTAAGACCTGGCCAAATGTCTAATGCTTTGTTTGTTCATCTGCCAGAAGATGCTCACCAAGTTGATTGGGAGAGTGCTTCTTCAATAACGAATTGTAAAAGCACTTATAACAGAAGCATAATTGAATCTGCTTTGATACAGATTAGAAAAGAAAGTAATTTGAACATTATCAGTGGTTTATATAACTTAGATCCATTTTTAATAGATCAATTAAAGGGCGATTTGAGTAGGATCATTGGAACACGTTTGTCTCACTAATTCATTGTAAATATTTACTATCTTATGCTATTATTATCCATGTGTGGACCGGTTGGTGGGTATGGATGGGAGCTGCATCGTATGGGCCAATTGGCCTTCTAGAGCTCTTGTGCGGCTCATATTTGTGTCCACCTTATTCCCATTCATTTGTTATTGTATCTCACCTCACTCCACCATTCTCTCCTGCCTATATATGTCCAATACTTGACCTGTAAAACCACTCCTTCTGAAGATGTATTAATAGACGAAAGTACTTAAGGAAATTCCTGTTTCAATTTTCCTCCGTGGTCTGACACTGTCATATATATATATATATATATATATATATATATATATATATATATATATATATATATATATATATATATATATATATATATATATGTACACGACGCCTTAATCCACTTGACCATCACGACCGGACAAAAGGAAGTGATAGCCGAAGCTATTTGAACCACTTCCCCACCGGCACTCGGATGGTAATCTTGGGCATAATATTTTATCAAATCACCTCATTCTTTGGAGCACACGTGAGGAACAAAAATGCGAACAAGCCTGAATGGTCCCCAGGACTATATACAACTGAAAACTCACACCCCAGAAGTGACTAGAACCCATACTGCCAGGAGCTACGCAACTGGTATGTACAGGACGCCCTAATCCATTTGACCATCACAACCGGACAAAAGAAAGTGACAGGCGAAGCTATTTGAACCACTTCCCCACCGGTACTCGTATGGTAATCTAGGGCATAGCATTTTATCAAATCACCTCATTCTTTGGGGTACACGTGAGGAACACAAATGCGAACAAGCCTGAATGGTCCCCAGGACTATATACAACTGAAAACTCACACCCCAGAAGTGACTTCCTTTTGTCCGGTCGTGATGGTCAAGTGGATTAAGGCGTCCTGTACATACCAGTTGCGTTGCTCCTAGCAGTATGGGTTCGCATTTCTGTTCCTCACGTGGGCCCCAAAGAATGAGGTGATTTGATAAATTGCTATGCCCAAGATTACCATCCAAGTGCCGGCAGGGAAGTGGTTTAAACAGCATCCTGTCACTACCTTTTGTCCAGTCGTGATGGTCAAGTAGATTAAGGCGTCCTGTGCATACTAGTTGCATTGCTCCTGGCAGTATGGGTTCGAGTCACTTCTGGGGTGTGAGTTTTCAGTTGTATATAGTCCTGGGGACCAATCTTCTTGTTGTATATATATGAGTAACTTTATGTAGGGAAGAGCAGGCTCAATCTCTCTTGAAAGAGATTACCGTCACAACTCTCCCCCGAAGCCTGCTCTTACGGGTTAAGTTACTCCTTCAGATGGTAGGGTGGTATGTGTAGCTGCCTGTACCTCATAGACTCTGGAGAGAGCGTCTGCTATGATGTTGTCAGAACCCTTGATGTAGAAGATTTCTAGGTTGAAATTCTGCAGATATAAAGCCCATCGTAGAAGTCGTTGATTGTTGAATTAGGCTTGCTGCAAGAAGCGTAGAGGACTGTGGTCCGAGTAGATGGTGGTAGACCGAGTACCTTGTAGGTAAGATTCAAAGTGCTGTAAGTTCAGGACGATGGAGAGAGGTTCCTTTTCGATAGTGCTGTAGTTCTTTTGGCGTGGCTTCAACTTGTAGCTGTAGTAGCTAACAGGAAGAACCTCCTCGCCTCGTTGTTGCATCAGGACGCCCCAGATGCCGGTGCCACTGGCGTCGACATGGAGGATGAAAGGCTTCATGATATCTGGCGAGGCGAGAATGGGATTAGAACAGAGCAGATTTTAGTTGTTCAAAATCAATGGTTTGCTGAATGGTCCAATGATACCGTTGCTTGGGGCTGGTTAAAGTGATCAATGGTGTCGCTACCGTACTAAAATTCTTTACACTCAAACCTACGGTAGTAGGAGGCAAGACCAAGGAAGCGCAGGAGCTGCTTCTTGATGGTAGGCTGTGGGTAATGCTGGATGGCTTGAGTGTGTATGTTTAACGGAGCTAGGCTGCCACTCCCTATCACATGACCAAGATAACGCACTTTACGTTTAGCAAAGGTGGACTTGCCCAAGTTGATGGTGAGGCCGGCTGTCAGGAGCTTGGCAAACAATCGTTGCAGATGTTCGCTCCAGATGTTGGTTGCCACAACGATATCATCCAAGTAGGCGTAGGTGTGATCTAAGCCATGGATGACGCAGTTGACAGCTCGCTGGAAGGTGGCCGGGGCATTACATAGTCCAAATGGAAGGCGTTCATATCTGTACAGGCCAAAAGGAGTGGTGAAGGCAGATATTTCCTTAGCTCGCTCTGTCAAACATACTTGGTAGTATCCCTTGAGAGAGTCTAGTTTGGATAAATACCGAGCATTACCAATGGCGTCAAGGATGACATCTATTCTAGGTAATGGGTAAGCATCCTTGACAGTCACAAGATTCAATTTCCTGTAGTCGGTACACAGCCTCACTTTACCGTGCGGTTTCGGCACCAAGATGCAGGGTGAGGCCCAAGGGGACTCACAAGGGGTGGCCAGCCCATGATCCAGGAGGTACTGTACTTCAGCACGCATAACTTCCTTTTTGCTCGGGCTGATTCGGTAGAAAGGTTGACGAATCGGCCGGGTGTCAGGAAGTAGCTGGATGTCGTGCTGAACCACATTACACTCCTGGGGATCATCGCTTAACAACTTCTGATGTTCCTTGAAGATTCTGATGAGAGGAGCACTATTAAAGTCCTGCAAATAGGTATGAAGATCAGTTAGGATTTCCAAGTTGGAAGGCACTGACTCATTGTTAGTACTGGGAGGAGAAGCAGGGAAGGTCTCACTGTGGAGGTATGGACCTTGGAATGTGGATAATGAGACTAACACAGTGGGGGGAGTACTTTGATACTTCTTCAGGAGGTTGATGTGGCACAACTGGGTCTTCCGCCGCCTATCTGGAGTCTCAAGAACGTAGTTGTGGTTGTTTCTGCACTCCTTGATGCGGTATGGTCCTGAAAACTTGTTTTGCAATGGAGAACCTGGGATTGGAAAATATGCTAGAACGAAGTGTCCTCGTTGAAATTTCGTAATTTTACTGCGCTGGTAAAAATGAGTCTTCATTTTATCTTGAGCTTTTAACAAATTGGTGTTGGCAAATTTACGTACTCTCTCGAGAATGTGTTTTAAGTTTTGAAGAAACTGGGGCACATTCTGAGGGTCACTGAAGGTGGCATCATGTAGAGAGTCTTTAAAAGCTTTGAGAGGAGTACGGCACTTACGTCCGTAGAGCATCTCATAAGGAGATACTCCTAGAGACTCATTTGGGAGAATTCGGAAAATACACATGATGATGTCAAGTTGTTTGTCCCAGTCTTTCATTATTTCATTGCAAAATTTCTTTAGGAGTGATTTAATCGTTTGGTGACTACGTTCAAGAGAACCCTGTGAAGCAGGATGATAGGGGCTGGACAATACCTGAGTAATGTTGAACTCTTCCAGTGTCTTCTTGAAGAGATCACTGGTGAAGTTGGTGCCACAGTCACTTTGAACCTCTCATGGAGATCCATACTGGGTGAAGATCTTCAATAGTTGTTTCACCACAGTAGCAGCCGTAATGTTCTTTACTGGAACTGCTATGGGGAATCTGGTGGTAGGACACAGCATAGTTAGTATATAGGCGTTGCCAGAACTGGTCCGGGGTAAAGGACCAACACAGTCTATGATGAGCCTGTGGAAAGGTTCCGAAGGCACTGGGATAGGAGTTAACAGAGCCCTGGGAATAGAGATGTTAGGTTTACCTGCATCTGACATGTATGCCACTGCTGTACATAGATTTTCACATGTTTAACCATACCTGGCCAGTAATAGTCTTGTCTGATGGCGTGATAGGTCTTATTAATACCGTAGTGAGAAAGTGCTCCATGGGCCAGGTGTAGAATCTCGGGCCGCAGGCTGGTGGGAACAACAAGTTGGTCGACATTGGCCCACTCGTCATCCTCCGTCAGCTTACTGGGTCTGTACCTCCGATAGAGCAATTGGTTCTCTAAGAAGAACCCAGGGATACTGTCAGGTTGAGTCTCAGCCTGGAAGAATAATGGTGTTAATGATTGATCCTCCCTCTGTAACTTACGGAACTCCAACATAGTACGATTCGGTGGTAGGTTCGGATGGTCTTGAGGGACAGCGGTTGCAGTAGAGTCAGCTGGTTGCGGGTGTGCAGCTTGTGCACGGGTGGTCACCAAAACCGGAGGAGAAACTTGATCACTTTCTTGAACCTCTGCTGGAACATACTTTAAGATGGGGTTGTCCACTACAGAGTCACATACCTGGGGTTTGTCCATGATGATCAGGTTGGAAGGTTGTAGATCTCATGCCAAGTCATTGCCCAGAAGTTGCACTCCAGACATGGGAAAAGGCTTTTCCCTGATGGCGACTTGGACTTCACCGGTCACGAAATGACAATCCAGGTGTACTCTGGCGAGTGGATGCGGAGTGGTAGCAGTGAGGTCAGTGATAAGGACGGTTTCCCCGGTGTAGGTGATGTTAGGCACAGCCGATTTCAATATTATTGACTGAAGAGCCGCTGTGTCCCTCCGTATCTGTACGGTTGGCAGAGACAGTTCCAGGATACAGGTGTTTGCTGAAGAGAGAAAGATCATTAACAGGAACACCAACATTCATCACAGGCTTACCGGACTTAGGAGGAGTCGGATTGGGTTTAGGAGTTTCACAATAGCCTTTGTATGGAGCTTTTCCACATTTATCTATGGTATGTCCATAGAGCTTGCAATACTTACAATACAATTGGGAGCTCGCTTGATCGGTACTCACTTTCTCATGCCTATATGAAGACTTCTTACTGGAAGGTGGGTCTGGTGTTAGCCGGTGTATAAGGCTGTAGGTGTCAGCCGACTTCGCACATCTGATGTAGTCGGTTTCTTCTTTGTCTGCTAAATATAAACGCATGGAAGGGGGAGCACGTCTAAAGAATTCCTCAACTAAAATGAGGTTGACGAGTTCTGGAAATGTAGAGACATGTACGGCTTCCAGCCATTTCATGAAATATCTATTTTTTGTATTGGCAAATTCTAAAATGGTGGTGGTACTTGCCTTTAGATAATCAGGGAATTTTCGTCTGTAGCTTTCGGTGGAGAGAAGGTAGGCGTCCAAAACTGCTTGCTTCAGGGTCTGGTAGTCATTCTCAGATGCTAAGGTACTGAGAATAACTGCAGCTCTACCTGTGAGATGCACTCTGAGAAGGGTAGAGAAGGGTCTCAACGAATGGTGGCATTAACTTTCTTGCGTGGGAGACATTGAAACTTACGGGAAGACTAGCGGTAGCTTGTTGGCGCTGAGTGTGGTGTGTTGTTTCCAAGGTGAGTTCTTGTCGACGATATGCTAGAACACTTTCAGCTTGCTGTTTATCGTGCTTACTTTGCATCTCCAGGTGAAGTTTTCTTGCTTCAAGCTGTTCTCTCTCCAGCTCTCGCTGTAGGGCAGCCTCACGTTCTTTTCGTTGCAGAGCTTCTTTCGCCAGGGCCGCCTCGCGTTCCTGTTCTTCCTTCCTTAGGGCAGCCTCTTCTTTCTTTAGGGCAGCCTCGCGTTCTCGTCATTGTATAGCTTCTTTCTCATATGGAGCTTGTTCTTGCAGTTGTTCCCGCTCGATTTTCGCTAGTTCGAGCTTCAATTTCATAGCTGCCAGAGCATGTTTATCTGCAATGGAATAGTTTTCGTGAGATTCAGAGTCTATAGTTCCTTCGTCTAAGAGGTAATCCAAAATAAGATTATGCAAGTCATTTTTGTTGGCTCCAGGGGGAACATCTAGTTGATACTCGTGTGCAAGAGTTTGTAATTCTTCCTCTTGGCACGACTTAAGTTCCCTACGTCACTTGCTGGGTCGTTACGAAATGCTTGGAGACGAAACATGTTGAAAATAGCAAATAAATGTACAACCAATATACTGGTGATAATGTAAGTGTCAGTAACAGGATAACGTGGCAACTGGTAACTATCCTGAGGTAATTTTAATCGTTAACAATTAACGTTAATATTAGTATGGTAAATGATTAGTCAATCAAAATCGCAGGAAATCTTGTACCCGGTACGCAATATAAGAGAATAAAGACAAGAAAATCCTACTAAATAAATGAAACCGATAGTTTCTAAAACAAATGAAACTTTTAATTGTCTCAAAAGTGAAAAGGGTAGTACAAGTATGTAGGGATACCTTGCCGAGTCTCTATAGGACAGAAGCATGGGTTTTCCTACTTTAATTATATGATACTTACAGAATTAGCGTTCCTTGTGCTCTGAAAAAGAGAAAGCTAATTCCCTACCTGAGTAAATATCATCATCTCTGACCGACGTGTAGGGGTGCGAGTGTCAACTGGTGACGAGAACTGCTGCTGAGGTCCCAACTCAACAGCGTAGTCCGTGCTAGAGGAACTATGGCCCTCTGTATCCTCCTGTGGTCGGATTGCAGAAGATAGGGTGCTTTGACCCGAAGACAAATCAAAGTACCAGGGTACCAAAATGATGATTTGCCGAAATTGAGAAATATCCTGGGGACGAGAATAAGGTGGATACACGAGTAATAACAGCGAGAGATGAACGACCAATTAGAGAGAGTGACTATGGCCACCAGTCACCACGCAATCCAAAGTCATCCAACACTCGTAATATGCAACACTCGGAAAGCAAATACACAGCACCAAAAAATTAAAGTTATGAAAATTAGTCACAAAGCAAAGTGTACAAAGCCAAATTCACTTACTACAAATTGAAATGTTAATGTAGAAGCATTACCTGAGTGAGGCTCCTGGACAGCCCCCATAAAAATGTGACGGGAAAGTGTAGATGGTAATGCAGTCCTCACTTTGGCTGATGTTAATGCCTAATCACATTTAGAGAAAAAAAAAAAATGTTGACTGCTTGGCTTGTTTCCTGTGGTAAGTGAGAGGGAGGAACACGTAAAACAAATCGTATAAAAAATGAAACTTTAATTTACTTTAAACACAAATAAAAAGAAAGACAAGTCCCATGGCAATGTACAGTGCAATAAAAAAAACGGAGATAAATGCAAGAACACAATATAAAATAAAATAGTGAATACGTAAGACAAAATAGTAAATGGTGCTGAGAATATTGGCCTTGGCTGAGACCTCCCTTAGTATACAGAGCCAGAGAGCTTAGTATGCCAGAGAGAGATGTCAACTCTTAGAGCACTAGGATATTCTGAAGTCCACAGCTCGTGTGTGGCTATTTATATGGGGGTGTAGATGGCGCTGGCGTCGAGTACAGTCGTTGATCCACCAATCGGGAAGAGCGCTGGCTTGGAGTGGTAGTTTGGTGGTTGACGACGGTGGCGAGCCGGCAGGAGGGAGTGTGGAGTGGAGGAGTTTAGGGAGTTTTACCCCCTGGTCAAAACGTTTTGTGCTACTGGTATACGTATCTTGAAGTTAGCATCTTGTTGTTGCATATATATGAGTAACTTTATGTAGGTAAGAGCAGGCTCAATCTCTCTTGAAAGAGATTACTGTCACAATAAATAATATATATATATATATATATATATATCTATATATATCAATATATATATAATATATGTATATATATATATATATATATATATATATATATATATATATATATATATATATATATATATATATATATATATATATATATATTGAGAAATATCCTGGGGATATATATATATCCTGCTGGAGGCAGCTTCCAGGAAGGACAAAGCGCGTCTTCTAGCTGTACAAGCGCCCCATGCCGGGGACTTCCTGTTGGCAGTCCCTAATTCCGCCTTGGGCACCCGCCTGGACCATCGGACCCTAAGTATTGGTGTCGCCCTGCGCCTTGCCGCCCCTATCTCCACCGAACACCGGTGTATTTGCGGCCATGCACGTGCAGACCAATACGGCAGCCATGGTCTCATCTGTCGTAAGACACAGCTAAAGTTTCCCAGACATGAAGCAGTCAATGACATCATCAAGAGAAGTTTGGCTTCAGCTAAGTGTCCAGCACAAAGGTAACATCAGTTGTGCAGACCTGACAACAGCCAAAAACGCCCAGATGGAGTCACCCTGCAGCCGTGGAGGGAAGGTAAACAGGTCGTGTGGGACTACACGTGTGCTTCCACATTGGCTGATATCTATCTACCTTACAGCGCAGCTGAGGAAGGCGGGGCGGCCACCTTCAGGGAGACCCAGAAAACTAACAAGTACAGGGACCTAGAACGTTGTTATAGGTTTGTGCCAATAGGCTCTGAGACTCTGGGCGCCTGGGGTAAATGTGCACTTAAGTTCCTGAAGGAGCTGGGCGAGAAACTCATTGGGAATACTAGAGACCCAAGAGCTGCCAGTTTTATGTTCCAGCGCCTCAGTGTCGCTGTTCAGAGGGGAAATGCGTGCTGTATCTTGGGTACGCACCCGACCCCCGAGGAGCTGGACGAGGTCTTCGAACACTGATTGGTATATTGTTATATACGTGTGTGTTTTGTGTAAACTGTAGCATTGCAATAAAATCAAATAAAAAAAAATAATAGGGGTGGTAGGAGAGGAAAAGATTAAAGTATTCAGTGAGAATCCACAAGGTCTTCTCTGAACACTATTTATTTTCTTCTTCGAGGATGTGGGTCCCTTTAATTAAACCAGTGGTGGTACCCTAAATATATATATATATATATATATATATATATATATATATATATATATATATATATATATATATATATATATATATATATATATATATATATATATATATATATATATATATATATATATATATATATATATATATATATATATATATATATATATATATATATATATATATATTATCTAGGGCGTACCCCTTTTATCGTTCCGTGGAGTGGCCGTACCATCCCTGGTGGCTCAGTACCTGCCAGCAGACCTGCTGGACGTGTGGTTGACGGCCTCCACGACGGTGCCCCCAGTGGACCTGTGTTGTTGCTGACCTGTGGCCAGGGTAGACTCGGCGTTCTCAGAGGACACGTCTTGAGGGCACGAAGAAAGCACCGCGGACTCAGCACCTAGCTTCGAGGATCCATAGTCTCCAGCAGAAGACTACAGTGTATAGCCCCTTTTGTAAAGTGTTAATAACCCCTCCCCTTGTGTACGTTTTTATTTCTATATATTTTAAATGGTTGATGGTTATATTATATTATATATAAGTTCTTACCGTTCTTTCCCTACTCCCTTTTAGTTACTTGCGTCACGGATCGCATCCCTTGATAGCCTCTACTGGCTTGGGGCGGATATATATCTTCCTCTAACTACATAAGAGCAAGAACCTCGTTGCGTCCCGAGAGGGCCGTAACATATATATATATATATATATATATATATATTGGTGTATACTGGCAGCAGGTTTTCTTTCAAACATGTTTCATTGAATATGACCGCATATTCTGTATTTATTATTTTCTGGTTTAGGGCTTCTATCCCTCTAACAATTTTCTTAGCATCAGGGCTTAATGAAATAGGAGTTCACCAAAACTCATTTTCGTACTTTTAAGGTGAAGAAAAGAAGTGATTTACTATAGAGTGTATTACACTTATTTGTATAATTTGCACGACGTTTCGAACCTCCATGGTTCATTCTCAAGTGAACAGACCTTACAATACTAGTTGATTTTATACCCGCATTAGATCAGGTGATAATACAATGAAGGTGAAAACATG
>NW_025567831.1:0-24861 GCF_020424385.1 Procambarus clarkii
AAATATTAATTTATAATCGAGAAAATATCTTTTACGAAACACGTTAAAATTGATAAATACGTTTTTGGGGGTCGGGCAGCAACCCGTCCTCAGAGCAAGTCCATTCCATCCAGCGATCAACCCCCCCAAGACGCATTCATCATTTTTAACACGCTGTTCATTGAAAATTGGAATTTTTTCCAATATAAATTAATACTGTTATATAATAGCATACTGTACATATTTAGGCATAGGTTAGGTTAGGTGTTTAGGTTCTGTTGGCGATTATTTGTATTTGTAGTACGTGGGTGAAGCATTTACAGCGTTGTGGTTCGAACAAAAGTCGTCAGTGAAACACTTGTTCCGGAAGTGTTCGAACGTCAGCAGTTGTGAGTCGTGTGTAAACCGCTTTTCATTCATAAACAGGGGGTCTGGCGGGTGGATGGAATAGACTTTGGCCTTTATTTATGAGGACGGACTGAAATATAAAGAGCCAACACTTCACACATAGTTCACAACTGATTTAAACTTTACTATAAACGCTTCCTTCACATTTTACCTTTGAATCACAACTCTAAATGATTCATACATGTATTGTAACTACAAACAATTCCCAACAGCAGGCGATGAGCCACAATAACGTGGCTAAAGTAAGTTGACCAGACCACATACTAGAAGGTGAAGGGACGACGACGACGTTTCGGTCCGTCCTGGACCATTCTCAAGTCGATTGTGAGAATCGACTTGAGAATGGTCCAGGACGGACCGAAACGTCGTCGTCCCTTCACCTTCTAGTGTGTGGTTTGGTCAACTCAATTCCCAACAGAACTAGAACACCTAACGTAACCCTCCCTAGGTCTAACTATACAGCCTACACAAAACATGTGAGCAAATATTTACAAATACATTGGAAACCCTTGCAACTTGGACGAACACAGTGTGGAAATCTACGGGCTCACCATAGCCCGTGCTACTTGGAACTTCTTGTTCCAAGTAGCGAATCTTTAACAACAACAACAACAACAGTGTAGCGATGGGGAGCCTGTATTTACCCAATATAATACATACTTGAACACAAACAAAATATAAAGATCACTCGTCAAAATTAAACATTGGTAAAATACATTAATGACCCCCCCCAAAAAAAAATATAACAATCCTGATATAACACGCTCATACCACACACCTGAAAATATAGAAAGCAGCAGGTATAGAAATAATCCTTGACAAATGTGAATAAGGAACAAAAAATGGAACAGAAAGATAGCAAGGACAAAGAGAAGAAGTGGGGGGCGGGGGGGGGGGGGGAGTTTCAGTGTGTTTACGAAAGATATCAAACGAGGGAAGGAATTTTTTTTTTTACGATCGACCATAGGCAGAGAATAGACCAATAAAGAACATGTATAGAGGAAGGAAACGACGTTGAACGACCCACAATAGGCCGTGTGAGGCCACAAGAGCACCTCCTGGTGTGTAACCTTCATGTGTATATATACACATACATATATACATACAATCATCAATAGGCCATGGATTAAAACAAAAAAATTATTGAATCTTCCTCACAATTTTAGAAGAGTTGTGCGGCAGAATATATAGGAGGGGGAGGAAGGGGAATTATCAGGGGGGAAAGCGCCAAGCCATTACGACTATATAGCAACTAGGAAGAGATCAGGTTATAAGGAATTTGGGATTGGACGGGGGGAAGGAATTGTGACCAACCACTTGCAGGACGATCGGGGATTGAACGCCGACCTGCATGAACTTGGGGAAAACTTGGTTCTCAACTTGGGAAAAGAACTCGTATAAATTGCGACTATATTCCTGTATATAAGTGTGAATATCTTAATTCCTTCATAATAATAATATAAGCTCTATTGATAATCTTTTATTTAAGTATATGTCAGTGAAGGCTGTGCTAACGAATTGTATTTAATATACGTACATGCAAAAAACTGAAAATGAACCCCGAACCTTTCATTTAAATTCTGTAAATCCCCCGCCCCCACCCCCCCCCTTCACTGCCACAGAGATACACGTGTCCAATTAACAGCCCAGGTAATAACTCGCTTCATGCAGGTCGGCGTTCAATCCCCGACCGTCCACAAGTGGTTGGGCACCATTCCTTTCCCCCTCTGTCCAATCCCAAATTCTTATCCCTGATCCGTTCCCAGTGCTATATAGTCGTAATGGCTTGGTGCTTTCCCACGATAATTCCCTTCCCTTCCCTTACAGGTCATTTTTAATAAGTGACACACACGGGAGTCGCCTCTAAGTGGGCGTTTTGTTGACTTTCGTCAGGAAGTGAGATATTATCGTACAGTGGCGCCGACATCCATCCATCCGCCGTCAACCACCAACATTGAGGCGGCGTCATCCATACACCGCCGGGTGATGCAGTAGTCTGTAGTTGCAGGAGGAAGGTAGAGAGAGAGAAGGAATGGACTGGTAACAAAAAATAGAATTACAATGGTTAGGAAGAGTAAGGATAGAGATGGAATTGGTCAGAAATGAATCTTTTTCCAAGGAGGGGGGGGGGCTGCTGTTTGTAAATATGTAAATCCTTAGATGGTAAACGTGCATAAATACATATATATATGTATATATATATATATATATATATATATATATATATATATATATATATAAACAAAGACATCATGTATCTAAGCCGATAAACAACACCGTTGCAGAGGTTGCAAGACATTTCCCAAGAACACTGTGCAACGCGCCTTCCATCAATATTTTGCAGCTTCGGTGTAATTTATGCAACGACGCGAGGAACAAGACCAACGACTGACAGGCCCTCTGCAACCACCACCCAAGTGGAGCAGTAAACTATTGACGCTGGGTGACGCAAATCTTAAGACTGTAGATGACGCAAATGTTACGCGGTGGATGACGCAAATTTTAGACAGTGAATGACGCAAATCTTTGACGCCAGATGACGCCAAAGTGGAAGGTAGACATGGAATCAACTGGTAATTAAAGATTATAATTAGGCAATCTTTCTCTCTCACAAGAAAAAGAGAGAGGACAGTGTTGGCATCCTAGCATATACAGTTCTTAGAAGAATTAGTGAAGTGGACAGAGACGAATTGTTTAACCTAACCTAACCTAATCTAACCATTAGGGTGTAAGTTAGAGCTGCTTCAGTGTAAGACCGAAGTGAGAACAGAGGAAGTAAGTAATAATCAATAGAAGGCACCAAGCCGGGATGTACCTAATTATTTTTTATTAATACATTTAGGTACATGTGCATTTGTGCAGCTGCCCTAGACTATATGAAGTGGAGTACAGTGTGTCAAAAAGCTAGCTACGTGGTGCTAAAAATCCCCATCACACAGGATGGTTAGTCATACAGGACCATATATTCAGTAGCCTGTACCATATGGAGGAAAGTCTTGGATAACTCCACGCTCCCCTCTATTCCACTATCCTAACTATCCATCCCTCTCCCTTCCTTCATCACCGCCATCTTTCCCATTATCCTCCCCCCTCTCCCATCACCACTGAATCAACACATCCGTTCCACACGCAGTGGGTAATGATCTCGTAATTTCCTGATCTTTTTCTGAGGTGTTTCCCCTAATCCAAACTCAGTCAGCCTGGCTCTCAGTCGACACCAGTAAGAATAGTCGTGTTTCGGGTCGACCTGCTTGCTAGTTAAGATATAATACTGGTACCTGGGTCGACTATACACCAGTGTACCGTCATTGGGCTTCATTTCACTGGCGACAACATTCATATTTGGGTTGACGTGGCCATCAGATTAGGAACTACCGTCGTGGGGGTATATTAGGGCTGCTCGTGTTAGACCTGTGTAAGCCAGAATGTTTGAAGCGATTGGGCTTACATTTAGAATGAGGGGGGGGCAAGGTTAGAACCAGCTAAAGAACCACTGTTGTACCAGTAGGGGTCAGAGTGGAAGGTGAACCTTTGTACCAACTATGTTCCCCAGCACCTATGTTCTTGAGCACCACCACTACCAGCACCACCATCTACCAGCACCAACAACCCCACCACCACCACTACCACCATTGTGTGATCTTGAACCACACTTTCCCCTAAATGCTCCATCCACGAGCATAACACCACAATAGATTTCCTAGAATATAGTACAAAAAAATTTTCCCATTTCCTTTCAGACGATAAAAAGATCAACAAATACAGAATAGATAAATATTTCTGCCAGAGCCAATTATTCTGAGGCAGCTTGGAGGATTGGAAGACTGGGGATTGGAAGCTTGGAGGATTGGAAGCTTGGGGGCTTCTGCACATGAGGCTTCCAGCCTTGTAACGTACTTTAATTACTCTATCTCCCTCCTTAAATTCCGTCACTGGCGGAGGAAATATAACCCTTGTCACCAGGGAGCATATTCCATGAATGTATATTCCCGCTCTCCCTTCCCGCCTCTCTGATGGGATATGATAAATAGAACAGGCACGTGTTGGATGGCTTAGACTCCTGCCACCACTGGTATAACCACTGCTGCCACCACTGGTATAACCACTGCTGCCACCACTATTATAACCACTGCTGCCACCACTGGTATAACCACTGCTGCCACCACTGGTATAATCACTGCTGCCACCACTGGTATAACCACTGCTGCCACCACTGGTATAATCACTGCTGCCACCACTGGTATAACCACTGCTGCCACCACTGGTATAATCACTGCTGCCACCACTGGTATAACCACTGCTGCCACCACTGGTATAACCACTGCTGCCACCACTGGTATAACCACTGCTGCCACCACTAGTATAACCACTGCTGCCACCACTGGTATAACCACTGCTGCCACCACTGGTATAACCACTGCTGCCACCACTAGTATAACCACTGCTGCCACCACTGGTATAACCACTGCTGCCACCACTGGTATAACCACAGCTGCCACCACTGGTATAACCACTGCTGCCACCACTGGTATAATCACTGCTGCCACCACTGGTATAACCACTGCTGCCACCACTGGTATAACCACTGCTGCCACCACTGGTATAACCACTGCTGCCACCACTGGTATAACCACTGCTGCCACCACTGGTATAATCACTGCTGCCACCACTGGTATAATCACTGCTGCCACCACTGGTATAATCACTGCTGCCACCACTGGTATAATCACTGCTGCCCCCACTAATATAACCACTGCTGCCAACAGTAATATAACCACTGCTGCCAACACTAATATAACTTAGCAACTTAGCAACGGGACTTAGCAATCCCGCGGCCCGGTCGTCGACCAGGCCTACGTGGGTGAAGCGTTTACAGGCTTTGCGATTCGAACAGAAATCGTCAGCGTTCGAGAAATGTTCGAACTTCATCAGTTGTTTATGTGTAAACCGTTTTTTTTTATTCATTACCAGATGGTTTGGTGATTGGATTAATGAGCATTTGAACTCTATTGATGAGGACGGGCTGAACACAGAGCGTGTGCCACGACCAAACTGCCAGTAAAGAGTACACACACACACACACACACACACACACACACACACACACACACCACACACACACACACACACACACACACACACACACACACACACACGCACACACACACACACACACACACACACACACAGATAAAGACAGGCTATTTAACACAAGGGGCACACGCACAAGGGGACACAGGTGGAAACTGAGCGCCCAAATGAGCCACAGAGATATTAGAAAGAACTTTTTTAGTGTCAGAGTGGTTAACAAATGGAATGCATTAGGAAGTGATGTGGTGGAGGCTGATTCCATACACAGCTTCAAGTGTAGATATGATAGAGCCCAATAGGCTCAGGAACCTGTACACCTGTTGATTGACAGTTGAGAGGCGGGACTAAAGAGCCAGAGCTCAACCCCCGCAAGCACAACTAGGTGAGCACACACACACACACACACACACACGCACACACACACACACCCACGCACGCACACAGTAAACTGCACGATGGACACACTTCACATCACCGTCCCAGAGTTGGGGACAGGTAAACCAAAGGTAAACCAAAGTTGGACAACGCTGCCGAGCGAAAAAAAAGTATCGTCGGAAAAAGTTTATGTGAAAGTGAGGAGCCTAAAAGTTAAGATTTCTGCTTATGTGTCTATCTTTACCAGCTGAGACCCGCGTCTCGTTTTCTATGATTTTCACTTAAATAAAAATGCTCATGCCCTGCTGGCGGTAACGTGATTTTTTGTCATCGATTAAAAACGCATAAGTTTAGATTCTGGAAAACCCCTGGGTAAATACTGGTTTGGAAACATTGTGGAATTAGGGAGTGTCATTCACCGAAGCGGCGGGTGAATGATACCCGCTTTAGAGAGCCGCGGGTGAATGATACCCGCTTTAGAGAGCCTCGGGTGAATGTTACTCGGTTTAGAGAGCTGCAAGTGAATGATACCCGCTTTAGAGAGCCGCGGGTGAATGATACCCGCTCTAGAGAGCCGCGGGTGAATGATATCCGCTTTAGAGAGCCTCGGGTGAATGATACCCGCTTTAGAGAGCCGCGGGTGAATGATACCCGCTTTAGAGAGCCTCGGGTGAATGATACCCGCTCTAGAGAGCCGCGGGTGAATGATATCCGCTCTAGAGAGCCGCGGGTGAACGATACCCGCTCTAGAGAGCCGCGGGTGAATGATACCCGCTCTAGAGAGCCGCGGGTGAATGATACCCGCTCTAGAGAGCCTCGGGTGAATGATACCCGCTCTAGAGAGCCGCGGGTGAATGATACCCGCTCTAGAGAGCCTCGGGTGAATGATACCCGCTCTAGAGAGCCGCAGGTAAATGATACCCACTCTAGAAAGTTTTGATCAGTTCTGCGAAACCATCAAAAGAATTTGACTACATCATAAATAGGAGCAATTAAAAAATCCCAAATCACAATAAACGATAACAAAAGCTTTAGCGTGGGCTTGATTGCAGGTAAAGGTGATATCCTGGTGGTAACACCCGCTATGTGAAGCAGTCGCTCGCCAGTTCAAGACAAGCTAAGGCAACTACGCATTATAATCGTCCCGCAACCCGTCCTCGACTCAAGTCCATTCCATCCAGCGGTCGACCCCCACAGACGCATTTATAAATTTTTTACATGCTGTTCATTCAAAACGGGAATTTTGTCAAATATAAATTAATATTATAATATATTAGCATATTGTGCATATGTATGCATAGGTTAGGTTAGGTGTTTAGGTTCTGTTGGCGATTATTTGTATTTGTAGTACGTGGGTGAAGCATTTACAGTGTTGTGGTTCGAACAAAATTCGTCAGTGAAACACTTGTTCCGGAAGTGTTCGGACGAAATCAGTTGTGAGTCGTGTGTAAACCGTTTTTTTCATTCATAAACAGCTGGGGGTTTGGCGGGTGGATGGAATCACTTTTGGGTCTTTGTTTGGAGGACGGGCTGCGTCCCGGTACTCAGCCAGACACACCCACAGTCACCCAGGGAACCACAACCTTCGAGTCGACCCCTCACACAGAACCCAAAAATACAACAACAATTATTACCGTCACTCGTCAACAAATCTTACCTTAACAAACCTGACAGCTCCTCCAGCAAACTCCTTTCCCCGTCTCCCCCACTGCGGCCATTATGGGACCATGTTCTTGCAAGATGCATTATTGAAATAGATTTTATTTGAAACGATGGAACTAAGGGAACACAACACTTGTATAGAACAAACTCTCAAGGTGCCAGAGTGTCCAAGAGTGAGTCCAAGTCTGGACTCATTGTCCAGAGTCCCAAGACTCTTCTGACGAGGACATTTCTTAGTACCGCCAAGTCCTCCCCGACTCCAGCTGGTGTCGTGGCCGATTGCTGGGGGTCCTGATTGACTAAGTCTAAATGTCAGTTCTTGGAGTCCTCCTCGACTCCCAGTCCAAATGACGAGTGACAGGACTCATCAAGTCTTTGCCCAACCACGCACGGAATCTGCACATCTCTCCTCTAAGCATGACGGCTTTGTTTACGTTTATTAAACAATTTGTGAGCTGCGAAGTGCAATGAGGTTAACCCAGTGTTGTGAAGTCTCGAAACTCGTAAACTGTTTAGTAAATATAAGCCAAGTCACATTGATTCATGAAAGATGAACAGGTTTCGCAAGTGCTTCAAGGACCACTGATCGCCTGACTACCACCGGACAACCCTAACAGTTCCCTAACAAGCCTTACCTCAATATCTTAACAAACCTCACCCTCTCCCCAACACACCTCACCCCTACACACCGCACCCTGCCCCTAACACTTCCCCTCCTCCTCCTTCCCCAACAGGTAAGCTTTAATATGCGACGACAAGTCAGGTTAGGTGGCGGGAGAACTGGCAAATCAAAGGAAGGTGCCAAGAGGCAGTCACAAGGTGCTTTCATGTTGTTTCATCAACATGATTGTTGATGAGGCAGTCACCACCACACCACCGATGGTCAGCATTAAGCATTATGAGAGAGAGAGAGAGAGAGAGAGAGAGAGAGAGAGAGAGAGAGAGAGAGAGAGAGAGAGAGAGAGAGAGAGAGAGAGAGAGAGAGAGAGAGAGAGAGAGAACGGCAAAACCTCTCTCTCTCTCTCATTCATTGTCTGTCTTTTGCTCTCCAAATCTGACTCCTTCTATCTCCACCATTATCACAACTCTACTTTCAGTCAACTTCACTTAAACCTTCTATGTTCTCCAGTTCCTGCCTAAACAACTCCTACCAAGGAGTTCTCCAGCTCACTATCTCTCCCCTCATTCCCCTTTCTTCCTCTCCTGACCCTTCCCAGAGTCCTCTTCTTTCTCTCTCTTCTCTCTCTTCTAACCAGGTCAGCAGGAAGATAAGCATCACAGGAAATACGCCTCTCTGACCTCTTACATAAGGCCTTGCCAACTATCCTCCCATAAAAAAAAAAACATTTCACATGTCTGGCATACCTTCAATGGCTCATTAAAAAAATGGGGTCATAGTTAACGTAAACAAAATAGAAATGAGGAGACAAACTTTTGAATACTCTTTCTACACTTTTTCAAAGCGGATTACAAAAACATTTTTGTACCTGGGCTCTTGGTCGTGTTTACAGCGGCCATCAAACGACTCCCAAGATGCTCCGGTAATTCACGGGTCGCCTTCCCAGACGTTGGATAGCTCAGTTAGTGTAGGGAAGCTCCTTAGTGTGTGAGTAACGAAGGCCAGGGGCCAGATTCACGAAGCAGTTACGCAAGTACTTACGAACGTGTACATCTTTCCTCAATCTTTGACGGCTTTGGTTACATTTATTAAACAGTTTACAAGTATGAAAATCTGGCAATCAACTGTTGTTATTGTTATAAACAGCCTCCTGGTGCTTCAGAGCTGAAAACTGTTTAATAATTGTAAACAAAGCCGCCAAAGATTGAGAAAAGATGCTCAGGTTCGTAAGTGTTTGCGTAACTGCTTCGTGAATCTGGCCCCTGGGGTCCCTCACATACACACACACATTTGAATTGTCAGAAAGCCTGTGACACAGTACCACATAAGTGACTGATGCACAAGCTGGAGATGCAGGCAGGAGTGAAAGGGAAGGTATTTCACTGGGAACGGGAGTACCTAAGCAACAGAAGACAGCGAGTCACTGTGAGGGGTGAGGTCTCGGAGTAGCGAGGCGTCACCAGTGGAGTCCCACAGGGATCAGTCTTTGGACCTATACTGTTTCTGATATATATATCAGAAACATATATCATACGAGGAAAGGAAAAATTGATTGGTTAAAAAGGCGGGGTCCAAGAGCTAATAGCTCAGTTCTGCAGACACATATAGTAAATACTCACACACACATTAAACTAGAAAGAATGGTTAAGCAGATCATATGGCAATATTATTAGGCAGACTATATCTTCCTAAAGCAAATCTTCAACAGTGAAAGCCATACAATTGGTGACATCGTAGAGTACAGTAGAGTGTGGTCGGTCTGAATGATGAAGACTAAGCTACCCTAGAGGTAGCACAGGCATGAATAGCCCCGTGAGTACGCTTGACCCTATGCTGTGGAATATATATCTGAATGCTCTAATACACCTGATTCAGATCACCTCCACAGATCTCCAGTATCAGCTTTTGATACTGGTAATGGCTTAAAAGGGCCACCACTTACGGGCTATTCATGCCCGTGCCACCTTTTGGGTGGCTTAATCTTCATCAATCAATCTTCATCTTACACCTGATCCTTGAGGCTCAAGCCTGTACTGAAGACTGTGCTCAAGCATTTATACAAAAACAAAAGAAATCCCGACCACTACAAAGGTCATTAATCACAAAGTTTCAGTCTTCCTGGATAAGATGATGAAGGTCACATTTGCGGCGACGATGTTAACATGTATTAGGCCAACATTCTCAAGGCTCCCCACCTGGCCCAACTTCGTGGCCAGGGAGTAGTTGGCACTCATAACTCAAGGCGCTCAGCCATCAAGAGCCTCATGCTGGTGATGCCTTTCTCAAGAGCATTACCCCATCAGCGACCATTCATCCCTAGACTTGACTCGCATCTCGAACTTGTTCACTCAACGTAGACACGCGGGGGAATATATGAAGGCTCTGGTACACAGTTGGCTCCTGGCTAATCCTCTGCCTTACATGGCAGTTCAAGGCGATGAGTCACAATAACGTGGCTAAAGTAAGTTGACCAGACCACACACTAGAAGGTGAAGGGACGACGACGTTTCGGTCCGTCCTGGACCATTCTCAAGTCACTTGAGAATGGTCCAGGACGGACCGAAACGTCGTCGTCCCTTCACCTTCTAGTGTGTTATCTGGTCAACTTACATGACAGTTACTTAGCATTAAATGTAATTAACTCATTAAACTTAATTTACTCATACAGACGATATAATAACCAAACCACACGTCAGAAGATGAAGACACGTCGACGTTTCGGTCCGTCTTGAACCATTACCAAGTTGGGTGTGAGTGGAGAGAGGATGTTGTTGTTGTTGTTGTTGCTGTAGATTCAGCTACTGGGAGCCGAAAGTTGCAAGTAGCACGGGCTATGGTGAGCCCGTTGTGGACTTACCTGGCACAGGAGCGGGGCTGTAACTGGGAGAGAGTATAGTTGTTTTAGATTTAGCTACTCAGAACGAAGTGTCTATGTAGCACGGGCTATGGTGAGCCCGCGGGGAGAGAGGAAGAAACGTGTCAATAAATAAAAAAAAGAGTGAGGTGAGGAGTAGGTAAGAGAAGAAGGTAATTCCTGGAAGAAGGTAAGAATAAGGTGAAAGGAAAAAAACAGGATGAGAATAACGAATGGGATGAGATAAGAATAAGAGGGTAAGAAAAATAAAACTGGGGTAGGCTTAAGTCCAGTCACGTTTGTTAAGAAAGTTGGAGCATTTATATACTGTGAAAGGGAAGAGTCCACAGAAACAAAGCCAGGACTCAGGCTCATGTTAGGCAGGTTATGTATCACAGCCGATTAGACAAGACAGCGTCTGTGAAGATTAGAGGCAGGAAAGATTAATTTAGAAGACCAATCCATATGATGATTAGAGTCCCTAGCACGAGAGAAGACATGTTAGGGACATGACAGTTCCTAACATAACTTTCAATTTACTCCTTATGGATCAAAATACTAAACGTCTCAAATAAATGAGTTTCTAGGGACAGGCTTCAGATAACCTGATGTAGGATAACAGTTCCTAATGTGGTTATCATGATGAACACCACCATGGCTTATGAACTCCAGTACTAGTTTATAAATACAAGAGAGAGAGAGAGAGAGAGAGAGAGAGAGAGAGAGAGAGAGAGAGAGAGAGAGAGAGAGAGAGAGAGAGAGAGAGAGAGAGAGAGAGAGAGAGACAGACAGACAGACAGACAGACAGACAGACAGACAGACAGACAGACAGACAGACAGAGATTATTTATAGTTATTACATTACTTATTATACCCATTACCAGAGTAAAGAACGAAGACCCAAGGAAGAGAAAGGAGAGAAAATGAGAAAGAGGAAGGGGAGAAGGAAGAAGAAGAGAATAAAAAGCAGAATAAAAATGATTACGACAAGGAAAGGAAACAAAAATAGTAAGAAACAATGGAGAGAGATAAACCATTGAAGGGGGAAGACATATGCGAAGGAGAAGGGAAAAGGAAAAAGAGAAAATAAATATGACAAAGAAAGAATATAATGGGAAAACAGGAGTAGAGAGGCGGGACCAAAGAGCCAGAGCTCAACCCCCCGCAAGCACAAATAGGTGAGTACACTGGAGAAGAGGAAAACGTAGGAGGGAATTAAGAGGAAGAGCGGGAGAAGCAGAGTAGAAAGAGTAAATAAAGAAGAAGCAGGGAGAAAGAATAAGAGACAGAAGGGGAGGAGAGTAAGGGAAAGGAAGGAGTTGGATGAGTGGAATAGATGGGTGTAGAGGGTGTAGGTGTGTGTGTGACGGGTGTAGAGAGTGTAGGTGTGTGTATGACAGGTGTAGAGGGTGTAGGTGTGTGTGTGACAGGTGTAGAGGGTGTAGGTGTGTGTGTGACAGGTGTAGAGAGTGTAGGTGTGTGTATGACAGGTGTAGAGGGTGTAGGTGTGTGTATGATGTATAGAGGGTGTAGGTGTGTGTGTATGACAGGTGTAGAGGGTGTAGGTGTGTGTATGACAGGTGTAGAGGGTGTAGGTGTGTGTATGATGTATAGAGAGTGTAGATGTGTGTATGATGTATAGAGTGTGTAGGTGTGTGTATGATGTATAGAGAGTGTAGGTGTGTGTATAATGTATAGAGAGTGTAGGTGTGTGTATGACGTATGTAGAGAGTGCAGGTGTGTGTGTATGAGCCAGTTGTCTGTGTAGCGGGAACATCCCTTAAGCGAATCATGCAAACTCACCTCTTTACGGAACGGAAACCAAAACAAGGAAAAGCGACAAACACACACACACACACACACACACACACACACACACACACACACACACACACACACACACACACACACCTAAAACACGACATTAAAGCAGACGACAAACATGAATAAATGGAAATACATAAAATAAAAGAAGCACAGATGAAAATCAAACGCCTAGATGACGAGGCAAAGAGAGAGAGAGAGAGAGAGAGAGAGAGAGAGAGAGAGAGAGAGAGAGAGAGAGAGAGAGAGAGAGAGAGAGAGAGAGAGAGAGAGAGAGAGAGAGAGAGAGAGGTGAGACACAACATTTACGTACACACAGGCTTACACAAACAGACAAGCAGACATACACAATGCTACAGATATACAAGCCAACAATACACACACACACACACACAGGCTGAGAGATCTGCTAAGCGTCGATTATACAAATGATTATATATCATTATATAATTATAGCAGATTATATTCCATCGACAACAACAAAGAGACAACATAGAGGCAAGCAGAGGTGCCAGAGAGAGGCACGGTAGCCAGGCGATGCATATATATAGAGCTGGTACATATGTAAACTCACATGTTGAGGGTAGAGGAGAGGCCAGAGACAGGGGTTAGTCTCCTCACCAGAGGGTAAACCTCATTGTTGCTGGTGATCATGGAGATCGTGGGTATCACAGCCTGCTTGGTCTCCTTCATCTTCCTGTCTAGTACGACCTCCGACGCGTGGGTTCTTAAGCTGGGGCTCGACACTTAAGTGCTGTTT
Organism: Procambarus clarkii; assembly: GCF_020424385.1. Taxonomy (NCBI): domain Eukaryota; kingdom Metazoa; phylum Arthropoda; class Malacostraca; order Decapoda; family Cambaridae; genus Procambarus; species Procambarus clarkii. Next base: position 13,573 of record NW_025567831.1, read on the forward strand.
AAATGGTATTCATTTGGTGTTTTTGTATAGTTTACTACTTCCAGTCATGGTGGTTGGCTGAGGTCACGTCGGGTTAAATACCTCAGTGCAAAAAAGTCATTTTCATAAGTACCTCAGAGCAAAAAAGTCATTTTCATAAGTACCTCAGTGCAAAAAAGTCATTTTCATAAGTACCTCAGAGCAAAAAAGTCATTTTCATAAGTACCTCAGTGCAAAAAAGTCATTTTCGTAAGTACCGCAGAGCAAAAAAGTCATTTTCGTAAGTACCGCAGAGCAAAAAAGTCATTTTCGTAAGTACCGCAGAGCAAAAAAGTAATTTTCATAAGTACCTCAGAGCAAAAAAGTCATTTTCATAAGTACCTCAGTGCAAAAAAGTCATTTTCATAAGTACCTCAGTGCAAAAAAAAGGTCATTTTCATACGCTATAAAAAGGATATCGCAAGCCTTATTGTATGCATTATAGGCTCTCTGGTCTTGGTCTAAGATAAGAAGCCGCCATCCCACAGGTATTTCACTTTGTCGGACAAGAAAACATCAAGACGAATTCTATCATTTTTTTTTTTGCACGATGCTGACAAGATTTTCCAAGTTGCTCACAAGATATTACGGCGCCTAACTTTTGACTTGTGAGAGATTAGTCCCGAGAATCACTCTGAGCGCTGAGTTTAATGCCTCGTCTAGGAAAGTCATGGTGAAATAATTTTGCCTGAGGATCAGTGTAATTACCGCAGGCAGTTAGTGACAGCAGTTACAAGCCTGATTACTTCCATTACGACGAGTTAAAGTGCCCTCATCACACTTATATTCTTACTGACAGTTATGGAAGGAAAAAATTTTTATATACAAGGTAATATTATCAGGAGAAAGAGGTAAGCCAGACTATATATAGCACTTGGGAAGGGACAAGGAGATGGAATGTGAGAAAGGAATGATGGAACGATTTCCAACCACTAGGAGCATCAGGGATCGAACGCAGACCACGCAAGAAGAAGCCCCCGTCACTGTGCCGACCAGGCCAAGTGGATGGACTCATCACACACAAACAAGCTACGAAAACGTTTCCATCGGTTGAGACTCAACCCTTGTTCCAGTATATTGTTTAATAAACAATGAAAAACACAAAAAAGTATCCATGAGAAAATACCGAGGCCTTACAATGGGATCGAACTTACATCCGAGTATGGTTAAGTCGGTAGTGCGTGTGCCTGAGGCGTCCATAAGGGATTCGATTCCACTGAACTTCCTCAGTACCCCCATGTTCAATACTAAGAGATGTTGCTATTTGACACTCCTTTAATTTTGAACTACGTAGCTCCTCTTACCGCCTAATATGTCTAAGATATACTAGCACAGTATATCTCAGACATACACAGATATGTACTGGCTTAATATGTCTGTCTGTCTTTTTTTGCTGACTCTCTCTCTCTCTCTCTCTCTCTCTCTCTCTCTCTCTCTCTCTCTCTCTCTCTCTCTCTCTCTCTCTCTCTCTCTCTCTCTCTCTCTCTCTCTCTCTGTCACTTAGTCTTAAACAAAATAATATAACAGTTTCCAATTGGCATGCGGGTGGTCGTCCGGTGGGAGAAATCTAATAATGCGAGGTAGTAAAAAATATAATAGTTCCTGTTGGCTTTAAGAACACGGTGTTTTTTTTTAAGATGCTGAAGGGGGGGACTTAGTTTCAATGCCCTTGTATTCACCAATTGCAGCCATAGTATGGCGAATACAATACTTCTGTTAAATTTCCCGATATCAGAGCATGTGTTAAAAATTATTATAATAAAAAATAGATCTGCCCCTCTAGCTTCAGAAAAAAATTAAAAAAATATAATCGTTTCCCCTTTGATAACGTCCTTGACGTTGTGTGAGAATCGTCGGTTTTATGCTACTATGGGTAAATTATGATGCTTAGAAAATGTATGTTAATTTGTCCACAAACTTTGCATAATTTTTCATATTACCATAAGATAAAGTTTCGACATTTTTATGTTTAAAATATTTGGCCAGGCATAGCTGGCGGGGTGTGCTGTTATGGGTTGTGTGAGGGTCAGTGTGTGAACGTGACATGCTCTTCCCTCTTGATTTCTGACGTGCAGCCTATGTCCGTCCCGCACTCCAGACCATTCACCCTGCAAAGTTGCATGAGGACAGCCCCAAGGTGCTGGTTACCCCCCCCCCCCCTTCACCAAGTCTCCATACCTTTTTCTATTTCTCACCTTTCTTTTATCTGCCTTCTTTACTCTTGCTTTTTCATCGTCTTTCCCCTCCCTCCATTCGTCTAACGGCCCGGTTGTTGTGATTGTAGGGAATTATAACAATCCAACAAATCCTTTTCACTGTTTCTCAGAGTCATTATCCGTTTCACTTCTCAAAGTTTTTTTTTCACATCCCTACTGCTATGGCTTCCTCTCCTCGCTTTCATAAAGAAAATGGGATTTACCTTGTGTTTGCACACCCTTTCATTTGCAAAAAACAAAACAATAACATATACGGAAACAGACGCCTGTGTGTGTGTGTGTGTGTGTGTGTGTGTGTGTGTGTGTGTGTGTGTGTGTGTGTGTGTGTGTGTGTGTGTGTGTGTGTGTGTGTGTGTACTAACCTATCTGTGCTTGCGGGGGTTGAGCTTTGCCTTTTTGGTCCCGCCTCTCAACTGTCAATCAACTGTTACTATTTTTTCCACACACACACCAACACACACACACACACACACACACACACACACACACACACACACACACACACACACACACACACACACACACACAGGATCTTATTCTTGTCCCCTAGTGCGTGCAAGGGGCACACGCACTAGGGGACACAGGTGGAAACTGAGTGCCCAAATGAGCCACAGAGATATTAAAAAGAACTTTTTTAGTGTCAGAGTGGTTGACAAACGGAATGTATTAGGAAGTGATGTGGTGGAGGCTGACTCCATACACAGTTTCAAGTGTAGATATGATAGAGCCCAATAGGCTCAGGAACCTGTACACCTGTTGATTGACGGTTGAGAGGGGGGACCAATGAGCCAGAGCTCAACCCCCGCAAGCACAAATAGGTGAGTACAGGAAGCAACCCGTAGCAGCTGTCTAACTCCCAGGTACCAATTTACTGCTATAGGTAACAGGTACATCAGGGTGAAGGAAACTGTCCATTTGTTTTTCCGGCAGTGCCGGGGATCGAACCCCGGTCCCCAAGTCCCCCCCCTCTCCACCTACCCTCCGGGTGATGCTCCCCGTATTGACCTACAGTCTTTCTCTGCACTCAGCCTCGCTCCTGTGCCAGGTAAGTCCACTACGGGCTCACCATAGCCCGTGCTACTTGCCCCGCTCCTGTGCCAGGTAAGTCCACTACGGGCTCACCATAGCCCGTGCTACTTGGAACTTTTTGTTCCCTGTAGCTGAATCTTAAACAACATTTCTCTGCATGAAGGAAGCAGAGGGTGAGGGAGGACTAGGGTGAGGGAGGACTAGGGTGAGGGAGGGCTAGGGTGAGGGAGTGAGAAAGAATTAGTGTGAGAAAGTGTGGGAAATGAGAAGTTGGCGTGAGAAGTGAGAGTGGGAATAAGATGAAGATTAAGCCACCCAAGAGGTGGCACGGGCATGAATAGCCCGTAAAAATTAGTGGGAATACATGGGAGTGTAAATATATAAGCGTGGGAGGGTGAGGAGTGATGGTGTGTGTGTGTGTGTGGGAGAGGTAAGTGGGGTGGGAGTCATTACCAACGTGGGAGAATAGGTGAGTGAGTGTCTCTTGTAACAAGGGAGAGTGCCTTAACGAGGCCATTAGCAGCATTCTTTTAATGATCTCAAAATTTAGCTTTCCACAGCACAAGAATGTCATCATTTTTGTCTACATTTTGAGCGGCATTAAAAAAATCAGTAAATTATTTAAATATTTGATTTACATGTTTTTTCGACTTGCTAACCACAATTCTTATAAGAGAAGCTATACTGAAGTTATATATATATATATATAGTAGATATAAGTTATATATAAGTTATATTGTCACAAGTCGAGCCTGGCCTCGGGCCGGGCTTGGGGAGTAGAAGAACTCCCAGAACCCCATCAACCAGGTATATATATATATATATGCGCACACGCACATGCACTCATGCGCATGCACGCACACGCAAGGGCACACTCCATCACTAATTACCACACCACTACGCCCGATGCATACTAATGATTGAGCGGGCATTCAGCGCCATTTTATGGTAATTATGTATTATTATTTCCAATAATATATACCTATGCAAATTTAGCAATGAATTTTAAAGAGTGAAAAAGACTGAATATGTATTTTTTGGGTCGACGTTAATTCCTCCTTACTTAAGAGAAGCCAATTGTCTATTAAGCTCCCGTTCCAAAAATAGTTTGCTCGCGTGACGTTTATCTATCATCTTCGTGAAGGGATTCGAACCCCAGACAGCTATAAGCGCTCCTGTTGTTGTTGTTGTTTTTAGATTTAGCTACTCAGCACGAAATGTCCATGTAGCACGGGCTATGGCGATCCCGTAAATCGCTCCATACACCTTGGCATATCTACCTACGAGAGTAGGTAAGGTGTAGTGGGGTAAGGTACTATAGATATGCGAAGGTGTAGGGAGCCCCAAACTGAGCTGTCTGGATTCGAACCCTTCACGGGAATGAGTTTTTTTTTTTATCTCAATCACCACTTTTATTTACTTTCCTCTCTTCCCTGGCGGTCTTATCGTTCTCTATCTATCTCTTCCTCTCCCTCTCTCTCTCTCCCTCTTTCTTAATTTCTCATCACCACGGCTTTCTCATTTACTTCCTTAGGGGAAGATTGCAAGAACGTGATTTTGTCAAGATTCAGCGATTCCATTTTCTATATCTTCTTTCTTACATGCATTTTCTCTCTCTTCTCATATCCCCCATTTTCTTTATTCTCATTCTCTCATTTTCTCTTCTTATTCTCCAATTTTCTCTCAATTCCCTCGTTTTCTCAACTCTTTCTCTCGTGTCATCTACTCTAATATTGTCTATTCTCTTTCTTCCATTTTCTCTACCTCGTTTCATTCATTTTTCGTATCTGAATTATATATTTCCAAGACGGCGGAAGAAGGGATCATACACAGCTTCAGAGATATATATCTGACTCTCTCTGACCACCCATATATATCTGACTCTCTCTGACCACCCATATATAAGACTCTCTCTTACCACTCATATATCTGACTCTCCCACCCTACCCCATATATCAGCCTCTGGGTTGCCCAAGTCTCGGGAACCAATCACCACCCAGCACACAGAGACTTACATCAATGGTCAACCACAATCATCAATCAGCCTTACATCAATGGTCAACCACAATCATCAATCAGCCTTACATCAATGGTCAACCACAATCATCAATCAGCCTTACATCAATGGTCAACCACAATCATCAATCAGCCTTACATCAATGGTCAACCACAATCATCAATCAGCCTTACACCAATGGTCAACCACAATCATCAATCAGCCTTACATCAATGGTCAACCACAATCATCAATCAGCCTTACATCAATGGTCAACCACAATCATCAATCAGCCTTACATCAATGGTCAACCACAATCATCAATCAGCCTTACATCAATGGTCAACCACAATCATCAATCAGCACGGGAAGCGAACCCCACAACGCTACAGAACAAAGGAGAGAGAGAACAAGTAACACAATTCCAAAATACATCATAGCAACAAAAATGGTGTTCGGGGGAAAAAAAAACTATATAGATGTATATTTTTTTGTAATATAGCAAAAGATATTAAAAAAAATTTGCACCTTTTGTGAAATTTTACAACTTTCTTCTGGGTCATGCAATGTTGATAGAAGTTTATTTATCATATATTAGATGTTTTATATATTAGATTTATTATATATTAGATCTATATATTAGATTAGATTAGACTCTTTAGCAGGTAGCAGGTAAAGAGTGTGGGGATGTGCTATAGGGAACTCTTGTGTTCTCCAGAGAACAAATCAAGAGTTTCCATTCTTGTTCTTTTATGTTGAACAGTAGATTAGTATAGCAGGAAGCGCAGTCTGCACTCAAGCATTTGGGCCCAGGTTCTGTTCCTGGGTAGGGCAAGAAGTATGAGCACATGCCTGTGCACCTCATGCCTCTGTTCACCTAAAAGCAAAGAGTTATACCCGGGAGTTATGGGACTGTTGACGGATGCACTTGGGAATGGCCAATCATTAGCCTTAGGGAATCTCGGAAAGATCTTTATTTAGATGTTATATATATATATATATATATATATATATATATATATATATATATATATATATATATATATATATATATAACTCATATATAATATACTCCTCCCCCGACCCCATGAAACGGTCCAGTACACACACACACGAATCTGTACACCAGGTGGTTGACAGTTGAGAGGCGGAACCAAAGAGCCAGGGGCCAGATTCATGAAAGCACTTACGCAAGCTCTTACGAACGTGTACATCTTTCCTCAATCTTTGACTGGTTTGGTTACATTTATTATACAGTTTACAAGCATGAAAACTTCCCATTCAATTGTTGTTATTGTTATAAACAGCCTCCTGGTGCTTCGGAGCTCATTAACTGTTTAATAATTGGAAATAAAGCCGTCAAAGATTGATAAAAGATGTACAGGTTCGTAAGTGTTTGCGTAAGTGTTTTCGTGAATCTGGCCCCAGAGCTCAACCACCACCACTAGGTGAGTACACACACAGGTGTACCTGCAGTGCAGTAATTAAGTTAACCTGTATAATAAGTTAATAAGTTATAATAAGGCAATAAGTTAACCTGTATTCCCCAATTACCATTAGCGTCATACATGACAGAAAATCGATCACACCTGCAAGGGGTAACTGACCTAGGAGGTCAGGAGCCTCCTGCAGGGGGGGGGGGGGGTAACTCACCCCCCTTCAACTCTTCCTAAATAGATCTTAACGATACTTCCGGATAGGAGTGCCTCTATGTAACACACACACACACACACACACACACACACACACACACACACACACACACACACACACACACACACACACACACACACACACACACACACACTAACTCTCCGTGTGAGACGGTCTTCTCATGTTACCACTCTGACGTCTTCAGTAGTAATTTGAGGAGAGGAGGAGATAATGGGACCAGGACAGAAGGAGAGGAGAGAGAGGAGAGAGGGGGGGGGGGCAAGAAACTTAAAAAAAAGGGGAAAATTGGGAAAACAACAGATAGATAAATGGATAAAGAGAGGACATACACACTAATTACAAGAAGTACTAATGTACTTCGAGAATTACTCCTCAGTCAAGTGTTATGGGGATTCAAGGAGAGATAATTCATACTAGATTATCCTTACATCTATCTATCTCTCACTCTCCCTCATTCTCTCCATCTATTCCTCTATCATTCTATTTATTGCTCTATCATTCTCTCCACCTATTCCTCTGTAATCCATATATTGTTTTCTGCTTCATCAAGTCACAAATTATACTTTTCCCTTCAAGTAACATTACGGACACATGTTTAAGACATCAAAAGTACCAAGATGGTTCGCCAGCGCATTTTAAAACCTCTTCAACCTTATCCATCACAACCTAACTTGACTCAAAAGAAACAAACGTAGCTTAAGCTGTGTTAACCTAATGCCAATCAGATGCGCTTATGCCAATCAGATGGGGTTATGCCAATCAGATGGGGTTATAACAATCAGATGGGGTTATGCCAATCAGATGGGGTTATAACAATCAGATGGGGTTATGCCAATCAGATGGGGTTATGACAATCAGATGGGGTTATGACAATCAGATGCGGTTATAACAATCAGATGGGGTTATAACAATCAGATGGGGTTATAACAATCAGATGGGGTTATAACAATCAGATGGGTTTATAACAATCAGATGGGGTTATAACAATCAGATGGGGTTATAACAATCAGAAAACGAGCCAGTCTCACCACTATAAAAATAAAGACACTTGCACGCACACACACACACACCTGACTAGTCCGTACACACAAACCTGACTAGTATACGTGCTCACACACACACACAACTGACTAGTAAACACACACACACGTGCCTGATGCTTGCATATAATTTCTCGCTATTAACATAGACCAGCGTTTTGCTGGCCTTAACTGGAAGACAAACACAACGCAGACGACATATACACTGACTTCGCCAAGACTGAGGGGAGCCTGACAGCTGAGTGGACAGCGGTCGGGGTTCGTAGTCCTGAGGTTCGATACCCGGTAGAGGCGGAAATAAATGGGCAGAGTTTCTTTCACCCCTGATGCCCCCCCCCCACCCCTGTTCAACTAGCAGTAAATAGGTACCTGGGAGTTAGACAGCTGCTACGGGCTGCTGCTTCCTGGAGGGGGGAGGGGGTGGTAACAAAAATGAGGCCTGGTCGAGGACCGGGCCTCATTTTTGTAACAAGGGAAATTCAGTAAAATCCGGACCATCTACCGTGAAAATCTCAGTCCCCCAGGGTACTGTGCTTGCCCCCCCCCCCATGTACTTTTTCTCATCCTCATATTAGGCATAAACAAGGACACAAAGTACAGTACCGTATCATCCATTGCACATGACACAAGGATGTGTATAAGAGTAGACAAAATAGTGGACACGGCACACCTCCAAATCAGGTCTTTCAATGGGCCACAGAAAATAATATGATGTTTAATGAAGATAAGCTCCAGCTCCTGGGCTATGGAAAAAAAAACAAAATATTAATAGGTAAGCCACATATAAAACGCAGTCAAACCCGCACTACAGAACGAAAAAGCAATATAAATGATCTGGGATTAATCATGTTGGAAGAATTTAGTTTTAAAGAACACAAGAAAGTAGCTTGTTCAGCTGTCAGAAAAATGACAGATTGGATAAGAAGAAGCTTTCAAACAAGAGATGTTATACCAATTATGTTAAAAAACCCACTAGTGCTCTCTGGGGTGGAATACTGTTGCCCTATTCAAAGCTGAATAAATTGCTAACCAGGAGAGCGTGCAAAGATCCTTCACTGCTAGAATCCATTCAGTAAGACATCTAAATTATTGGGACCATTTAAAATGTTTAAATCTATATTATCTACAGGGCAGGCGGGAGAGATACATAATAATTTACACGTGGAAAATATTAAAGGAACTGGTTCTAATCTGCACAAGGAAATAGCACCACATGAGACAGGAGGCATGGCAGGATGTGCAGAACAGCCTCGTGGAAAGCAGAGGTGCAATAGGTACGCTGAGAGAGAACTCTATTAGCTGAAGGCGTGTTGAAGACATTTCAACACTCTTCCGCGACATATAACGAACATAACTGGCCGACTCCCTCACAGTGTTCAAAAGAGAACTTGATAAACACCTCCCAAAGAATACTTGTTCAACCAGGCTGTGTTTCATAAGTCAGGCTGCGAGCAGCCGCGTCCAACAACCTGGGTGACCAGGTCATCAACCAGCAGGCCTGGTCAGAGACAGGGCCGTGGGGACGTTAATCCACGGAACCATCGCGAGGTAAGGTAACCCTCAGGTCGAGTGCCAACCCCAACCTGGCCCTCGACATCTTCAGCAAACGCTCCACTAATTACTACCTCTGTTTAATGATCATCAAATGATTACCACTGGAGATTAGAGTACACAAATAGTTGACAGCTACGAGGGGAAAAATGGGTGGGAAATGGGTACCAAATTACTCATTTAAGGGGTAAATGGGGGCCGAAAGGGAGAATTTAATGATTTCGGGGGGTAACATATCTCTTGACCTCGGACTTACCCATTTTCGCGTCGCGGATCGAAGTCGCAGAATCGAACGCGATGGACCATGACTTCGCCGAGATGCTATGCAAACCAACAAACAAAATCAACAAGAAACAAAAGAGCGAACAAGTAAACACACTATAAGGTTTGTACTTGTTGCCTCAGCTCTCTCTCTCTCTCTCAATACGAGTTGAATTTAAATTGTTTGAAATTGGGTTTTCTGTTATTTTCAATGTCAATTTAATATTTATATCTCTTTTGATGGCACCTAATACGTATTAAAATTATATTTTTCCCTAAATATTTATTGAATTGCAAGCCAGCTCATTTTCAGAGTATTTTGGAGACTTTAAGCCTAAAAGGCTTATATTTGAGCACTTTCTCTTCACTACTGTCCTACTGGCTTATATTTGAGCACTTTCTCTCCACTACTGACCTACTGGGCTTATATTGAGCACTTTCTCTTCACTACTGTCCTACTGGCTTATATTTGAACACTTTCTCTCCACTACTGACCTACTGGCTTATATTTGAGCACTTTCTCTTCACTACTGTCCTACTGGCTTATATTTGAACACTTTCTCTCCACTACTGACCTACTGGGCTTATATTTGAGCACTTTCTCTTCACTACTGTCCTACTGGCTTATATTTGAACACTTTCTCTCCACTACTGACCTACTGGGCTTATATTTGAACACTTTCTCTACACTACTGTCCTACTGGCTTATATTTGAACACTTTCTCTTCACTACTGACCTACTGGGCTTATATTTGAACACTTTCTCTACACTACTGTCCTACTGGCTTATATTTGAACACTTTCTCTCCACTACTGTCCTACTGGGCTATATTTGAACACTTTCTCTACACTACTGTCCTACGGGGCTTATATTTGAACACTTTCTTTACACTACTGTCCTACTGGCTTATATTTGAACACTTTCTCTACACTACTGGGCTTATATTTGAGCACTTCCGTTTTGCCACTTGCCATATCTTGTGACGTCACACACACGTCATGAGTCATCTACCAATCACTGAACAAAGATTATCGATCTTCACATTTTTTGGCACAAATTTCTCCAAATGTTCAGTTTTGTTTCTTTTTGCATCACTCCCTTCCACAGTTGTAAATTATTTCACCGAGATGCAAACATTTTCACACGCGAAACCAAAAGAGATAAGACGTTTTTTTCAGTCTTTTCTGCAACTAACAATCAATTTCAATTCTCACCAATCAGCCGGATTTGTTGCGAGGTCAGTTCAAACCACCACCACAAAAAAAAAAAATCAAGCGAGTTTTTGCAGGCGGTCTAAATAATTAACACAAATTTGCACGAGTTCAAAATAAGTTCAAAACTTTGGAGTTTATCTCACTCCTGTTATTACTGGTATTTTTTGAACCAGTTCACCAATGCACAAACACCTGTTCAGAACAGGTGTTATCGAGGTAATAACTCTGAAAAAAATATATATATACATAATTATTACATGTACTTGACAATTCTGAAGCTCTTAATTCC
>NW_025567832.1:0-19176 GCF_020424385.1 Procambarus clarkii
ACTTGTGGTTTATGCAAGTATAGGCTTATAGCATGGCACGAGTTTTCTCACATTAACAGTGGCTTGATGAAAAAGCAAAGTAACCTTCACTTGTCTAGTGCCCTCGGGAAGTGGAGATATTTGAGGTGTTATATATCTCGAAGTCTCTACTTTTTGTAGGGTCTGATGGTGTAGTGGGTTAAGGCCGTACTAGTTATGGCAGCTACTGGAAGGTAGTTGTGCTTTCTGGGTTCGAGGCCCACTGGTGGGTGTTGTCCAAAGATTGTTAATCTTCACTTGTGGTTTATGCAAGTATAGGCTTATAGCATGGACACGAGTTTTCTCACATTAACAGTGGCTTGATGAAAAAGCAGAGTAACCTCTTACTTGTCTAGTGCCCTCGGGGAGTGGAGATATTTGAGGTGTATATATATCTCGAAGTCTCTACTTCTTTTGTAGGGTCTGATGGTGTAGTGGGTTAAGGCGTACTAGTTATGGCAGCTACTGGAAGGTAGTTTGCTTTCTGGGTTCCAGGCCCACTGGTGGGTGTTGTCCAAAGATTGTTAATCTTCACTTGTGGTTTATGCAAGTATAGGCTTATAGCATGGACACGAGTTCTCTCACATTAACAGTGGCTTGATGAAAAACGCAGAGTAACCTTCACTTGTTAGTGCCCTCGGGAAGTGGAGATATTTGAGGTGTATATATATCTCGAAGTCTCTACTTCTTTTGTAGGGTCTGATGGTGTAGTGGGTTAAGGCCGTACTAGTTATGGCAGCTACTGGAAGGTAGTTGTGCTTTCTGGGTTCGAGGCCCACTGGTGGGTGTTGTCCAAAGATTGTTAATCTTCACTTGTGGTTTATGCAAGTATAGGCTTATAGCATGGACACGAGTTTTCTCACATTAACAGTGGCTTGATGAAAAACGCAGAGTAACCTCTCACTTGTCTAGTGCCCTCGGGAAGTGGAGAATTTGAGGTGTATACATATCTCGAAGTCTCTACTTCTTTTGTAGGGTCTGATGGTGTAGTGGGTTAAGGCGTACTAGTTATGCAGCTACTGGAAGGTAGTTGTGCTTTCTGGGTTCGAGGCCCACTGGTGGGTGTTGTCCAAAGATTGTTAATCTTCACTTGTGGTTTATGCAAGTATAGGCTTATAGCATGGACACGAGTTCTCTCACATTAACAGTGGCTTGATGAAAAATGCAGAGTAACCTCTCACTTGTCTAGTGCCCTCGGGAAGTGGAGATATTTGAGGTGTATATATATCTCGAAGTCTCTACTTCTTTGTAGGGTCTGATGGTGTAGTGGGTTAAGGCGTACTAGTTATGGCAGCTACTGGAAGGTAGTTGTGCTTTCTGGGTTCGAGGCCCACTGGTGGGTGTTGTCCAAAGATTGTTAATCTTCACTTGTGGTTTATGCAAGTATAGGCTTATAGCATGGACACGAGTTCTCTCACATTAACAGTGGCTTGATGAAAAACGCAGAGTAACCTGTCACTTGTCTAGTGCCCTCGGGAAGTGGAGATATTTGAGGTGTATAATATCTCGAAGTCTCTACTTCTTTTTTTTTTTTTTTTTTTTTTTTTTTTTTTTTTTTTTTTTTTTTTTTTTTTTTTTTTTTTTTTTTTTTTTTTTTTTTTTTTTTTTTTTTTTTTTTTTTTTTTTTTTTTTTTTTTTTTTTTTTTTTTTTTTTTTTTTTTTTTTTTTTTTTTTTTTTTTTTTTTTTTTTTTTTTTTTTTTTTTTTTTTTTTTTTTTTTTTTTTTTTTTTTTTTTTTTTTTTTTTTTTTTTTTTTTTTTTTTTTTTTTTTTTTTTTTTTTTTTTTTTTTTTTTTTTTTTTTTTTTTTTTTTTTTTTTTTTTTTTTTTTTTTTTTTTTTTTTTTTTTTTTTTTTTTTTTTTTTTTTTTTTTTTTTTTTTTTTTTTTTTTTTTTTTTTTTTTTTTTTTTTTTTTTTTTTTTTTTTTTTTTTTTTTTTTTTTTTTTTTTTTTTTTTTTTTTTTTTTTTTTTTTTTTTTTTTTTTTAGTGGAGATATTTGAGGTGTATATATATCTCGAAGTCTCTACTTCTTTTGTAGGGTCTGATGGTGTAGTGGGTTAAGGCGTACTAGTTATGGCAGCTACTGGAAGGTAGTTGTGCTTTCTGAGTTCGAGGCCCACTGGTGGGTGTTGTCCAAAGATTGTTAATCTTCACTTGTGGTTTATGCATGTATAGGCTTATAGCATGGACACGAGTTCTCTCACATTAACAGTGGCTTGATGAAAAACGCAGAGTAACCTCTCACTTGTTTAGTGCCCTCGGGAAGTGGAGATATTTGAGGTGTATACATATCTCGAAGTCTCTACTTCTTTTGTAGGGTCTGATGGTGTAGTGGGTTAAGGCGTACTAGTTATGGCAGCTACTGGAAGGTAGTTGTGCTTTCTGGGTTCGAGGCCCACTGGTGGGTGTTGTCCAAAGATTGTTAATCTTCACTTGTGGTTTATGCAAGTATAGGCTTATAGCATGGACACGAGTTTTCTCACATTAACAGTGGCTTGATGAAAAACGCAGAGTAACCTCTCACTTGTCTAGTGCCCTCGGGAAGTGGAGACCTTTGAGGTGTATACATATCTCGAAGTCTCTACTTCTTTTGTAGGGTCTGATGGTGTAGTGGGTTAAGGCGTACTAGTTATGGCAGCTACTGGAAGGTAGTTGTGCTTTCTGGGTTCGAGGCCCACTGGTGGGTGTTGTCCAAAGATTGTTAATCTTCACTTGTGGTTTATGCAAGTATAGGCTTATAGCATGGACACGAGTTCTCTCACATTAACAGTGGCTTGATGAAAAACGCAGAGTAACCTGTCACTTGTCTAGTGCCCTCGGGAAGTGGAGATATTTGAGGTGTATATATATCTCGAAGTCTCTACTTCTTTTGTAGGGTCTGATGGTGTAGTGGGTTAAGGCGTACTAGTTATTGCAGCTACTGGAAGGTAGTTGTGCTTTCTGTGTTCGAGGCCCACTGGTGGGTGTTGTCCAAAGATTGTTAATCTTCACTTGTGGTTTATGCAAGTATAGGCTTATAGCATGGACACGAGTTTTCTCACATTAACAGTGGCTTGATGAAAAACGCAGAGTAACCTCTCACTTGTCTTGTGCCCTCGGGAAGTGGAGATATATGAGGTGTATACATATCTCGAAGTCTCTACTTCTTTTGTAGGGTCTGATGGTGTAGTGGGTTAAGGCGTACTAGTTATGGCAGCTACTGGAAGGTAGTTGTGCTTTCTGGGTTCGAGGCCCACTGGTGGGTGTTGTCCAAAGATTGTTAATCTTCACTTGTGGTTTATACAAGTATAGGCTTATAGCATGGACACGAGTTCTCTCACATTAACAGTGGCTTGATGAAAAACGCAGAGTAACCTGTCACTTGTCTAGTGCCCTCGGGAAGTGGAGATATTGAGGTGTATACATATCTCGAAGTCTCTACTTCTTTTGTTGGGTCTGATGGTGTAGTGGGTTAAGGCGTACTAGTTATGGCAGCTACTGGAAGGTAGTTGTGCTTTCTGGGTTCGAGGCCCACTGGTGGGTGTTGTCCAAAGATTGTTAATCTTCACTTGTGGTTTATGCAAGTATAGGCTTATAGCATGGACACGAGTTTTCTCACATTAACAGTGGCTTGATGAAAAACGCAGAGTAACCTCTCACTTGTCTAGTGCCCTCGGGAAGTGGAGATATTTGAGGTGTATATAGATCTCGAAGTCTCTACTTCTTTTGTAGGGTCTGATGGTGTAGTGGGTTAAGGCGTACTAGTTATGGCAGCTACTGGAAGGTAGTTGTGCTTTCTGGGTTCGAGGCCCACTGGTGGGTGTTGTCCAAAGATTGTTAATCTTCACTTGTGGTTTATGCAAGTATAGGCTTATAGCATGGACACGAGTTCTCTCACATTAACAGTGGCTTGATGAAAAACGCAGAGTAACCTGTCACTTGTCTAGTGCCCTCGGGAAGTGGAGATATTTGAGGTGTATATATATCTCGAAGTCTCTACTTCTTTTGTAGGGTCTGATGGTGTAGTGGGTTAAGGCGTACTAGTTATTGCAGCTACTGGAAGGTAGTTGTGCTTTCTGTGTTCGAGGCCCACTGGTGGGTGTTGTCCAAAGATTGTTAATCTTCACTTGTGGTTTATGCAAGTATAGGCTTATAGCATGGACACGAGTTTTCTCACATTAACAGTGGCTTGATGAAAAACGCAGAGTAACCTCTCACTTGTCTAGTGCCCTCGGGAAGTGGAGATATTTGAGGTGTATACATATCTCGAAGTCTTTACTTCTTTTGTAGGGTCTGATGGTGTAGTGGGTTAAGGCGTACTAGTTATGGCAGCTACTGGAAGGTAGTTGTGCTTTCTGGGTTCGAGGCCCACTGGTGGGTGTTGTCCAAAGATTGTTAATCTTCACTTGTGGTTTATGCAAGTATAGGCTTATAGCATGGACACGAGTTCTCTCACATTAACAGTGGCTTGATGAAAAACGCAGAGTAACCTGTCACTTGTCTAGTGCCCTCGGGAAGTGGAGATATTTGAGGTGTATACATATCTCGAAGTCTCTACTTCTTTTGTTGGGTCTGATGGTGTAGTGGGTTAAGGCGTACTAGTTATGGCAGCTACTGGAAGGTAGTTGTGCTTTCTGGGTTCGAGGCCCACTGGTGGGTGTTGTCCAAAGATTGTTAATCTTCACTTGTGGTTTATGCAAGTATAGGCTTATAGCATGGACACGAGTTTTCTCACATTAACAGTGGCTTGATGAAAAACGCAGAGTAACCTCTCACTTGTCTAGTGCCCTCGGGAAGTGGAGATATTTGAGGTGTATATATATCTCGAAGTCTCTACTTCTTTTGTAGGGTCTGATGGTGTAGTGGGTTAAGGCGTACTAGTTATGGCAGCTACTGGAAGGTAGTTGTGCTTTCTGGGTTCGAGGCCCACTGGTGGGTGTTCTCCAAATATTGTTAATCTTCACTTGTGGTTTATGCAAGTATAGGCTATTAGCATGGACACGAGTTCTCTCACATTAACAGTGACTTGATGAAAAATGCAGAGTAACCTCTCACTTGTCTAGTGCCCTCGGGAAGTGGAGATATTTGAGGTGTATATATATCTCGAAGTCTCTACTTCTTTTGTAGGGTCTGATGGTGTAGTGGGTTAAGGCGTACTAGTTATGGCAGCTACTGGAAGGTAGTTGTGCTTTCTGGGTTCGAGGCCCACTGGTGGGTGTTGTCCAAATATTGTTAATCTTCACTTGTGGGTTATGCAAGTATAGGCTATTAGCATGGACACGAGTTCTCTCACATTAACAGTGGCTTGATGAAAAATGCAGAGTAACCTCTCACTTGTCTAGTGCCCTCGGGAAGTGGAGATATTTGAGGTGTATATATATCTCGAAGTCTCTACTTCTTTTGTAGGGTCTGATGGTGTAGTGGGTTAAGGCGTACTAGTTATGGCAGCTACTGGAAGGTAGTTGTGCTTTCTGGGTTCGAGGCCCACTGGTGGGTGTTGTCCAAATATTGTTAATCTTCACTTGTGGGATATGCAAGTATAGGCTTTTAGCATGGACACGAGTTCTCTCACATTAACAGTGACTTGATGAAAAATGCAGAGTAACCTCTCACTTGTCTAGTGCCCTCGGGAAGTGGAGATATTTGAGGTGTATATATATCTCGAAGTCTCTACTTCTTTTGTAGGGTCTGATGGTGTAGTGGGTTAAGGCGTACTAGTTATGGCAGCTACTGGAAGGTAGTTGTGCTTTCTGGGTTCGAGGCCCACTGGTGGGAGTTGTCCAAAGATTGTTAATCTTCACTTGTGGTTTATGCAAGTATAGGCTTATAGCATGGACACGAGTTCTCTCACATTAACAGTGGCTTGATGAAAAACGCAGAGTAACCTCTCACTTGTCTAGTGCCCTCGGGAAGTGGAGATATTTGAGGTGTATATATATCTCGAAGTCTCTACTTCTTTTGTAGGGTCTGATGGTGTAGTGGGTTAAGGCGTACTAGTTATGGCAGCTACTGGAAGGTAGTTGTGCTTTCTGGGTTCGAGGCCCACTGGTGGGTGTTGTCCAAAGATTGTTAATCTTCACTTGTGGTTTATGCAAGTATAGGCTTATAGCATGGATGTAACAAACTAGGCTGTTGTAAGAATTATCCAGAGTGGTTTATCGACAAAAGAGAATGGGAAGCTGAGCCGCATGGTGACCTGACCCCCAGGGCGATTCGCGGTGGAAATAACCGACGCTTTGTTCATAGCTGCGTATAATGAATCATCCTATAGTATTCAGTAATTTAGAGAAAATTAGCCTTTATTCATTTTGCATTAAAATTGTATTGTATAATAGTACTGGGTACAACATCAAGAGTATTCTAATTATTGAGTTTAAGTCACCATCAGTGACGTCACGAATCAGATCTAACTTTAAAAGCGGAGTGACCGGCGGTCATAGGTCATCAGGGGTTGACAGGTCTACTATTTCTCAAAGTTTTAATAACCATTTTTGTGATCGGGAACAGCTCTGCCGTTAGATGTTTGTAATTTAATTCAGTAAAATAATTCAACCAGTCTGGATCAATTCAGTATAAACAGAGGTTAATTGTTATAACTTAAACCTTGCTAGTAACTGGGTAGAACTTTGACTAGGCGGAAGGATACAATACTCTGTCTGGGGTAGACCAGACAAGGAAGAGATCAGTGTGATCTGCCGAGCAGCTGGGAGAGGTCAAACATCTTACCTCTCCCCAAGACCAGCCCAACACCTAGAGCTGGAAAACATAGAGGTATAGTTGCTATGGTTATGTATAGAAATAGTCTCATTTGCCATTCAGGTCAAGTAGGGAGTGTTAAAGTGATAGGGAGTGAACATATTCAGATTTTTGTTTTAGTTTTCTTTTAATAAATTAAGTTAATAATTTGCATTTTTATTGTTTCCATTTGGGTTATGTGTATACTTGTCCTGGTCACGTGGTCCACACGAGGCAGAGTTGTATTGGGCGCCGATTCTAACATCGAATCGGAATTATCATTACCGTGTAATTTATTCCACACTCAAGGTCATCGTATATAGTGGGGATCAAGCCCCTAGGTTGCTTAATTAGCGTGATCGATCCAGACCTCGATCATTGCTCTTCTTTTACTGGTCTGGTGGTGGCAGCATAGAGGCGACTCTAGGGTTTTGCTCAGAGCGTAGGTCACGTCATACTGGGTGTAGAATCCTAAGTCGGTCAATCGTCTTAGGACCACGTGGCGTGGAGTTGGCTTTGGTAAAAGTTTTGGAGTCCCTTGGTAGAGAACAAATAGTAAGAATACGGGTAGAGGGCAAAGAAAGAAGGAAGTAGAGAGAGGAACCCCGAACCCGTGTTACAATGGTGGCAGCGATGGGGGGAGGCACGTTACACAAAGCTCTCCCCCCACCAGACCCAGTAACCCATACATCAGTTACTTTTGGGATGAGTGACTGTCCAAGAGTCACCCGGCCGACGCCTCACGTCACTAACGAGGTTGTCAGGGCCAGCGAGCTGTCCACATTATAGCAGTCACCGGAGGTGCCATACAACGCCGGGGTAGCTGTCTCGAGATCACCAATACCCACCTGCTGCGTCATCAAGACTGCAGCCATTCCAGCAGTGTTGGAGGAGAGGTCAAGAAATGGAAAGCACGTAGCAGTACTCAAGAATTTCGCCGGAAGATTAATGATTACGTCATCTGAAGTAACAAGAAAGCGGAAGTAAGGCGGTCACAGGTGGAAGGCACGGTTTCCCTACAGAGTACCGGGACTCGCCAATAGAAGGTCGCAAAATTGTCTCCTTTGGCCTAAAGTCGGCGGTACGAGGGTATACACAGTGGTGTTTACGGCCTAGTAACCTGGGGACATCAAGAAACGCCTGAGATGACGTGAGCAATGATGGAAGACGAGATTCACCTGTTCTGCAAACAAGCAACCCGCCTCTACGACCTTCTGACACCACTCCTGCTAAGAGACACCGTTGGTACATCCAGTCCTGTTCTGCTGTGGTCATCTGCGACGTCAAGTTTAACATCAAGACTGCCGTGTGAACTGTGATTGATATGAAGGCGTGTGGACTGTCGAGAGCAAGATTAATGGCCGAAGTAACAGTATTCTACAGCTGTCACTTGGCACTCAGCTCTACTACACTCTGTCGTCATTCAGGAGTACCGGATGGGAGTACAAGAGGACCAGGTATTGATGTCTCCACATGGGGAGAAGCAAGATCGACACCGTCATCGTCAGCGACTACATTCAGCATCCAGCAGCATCGATTTTTTTTCTCGTTTACTCAATATGAACAATTGATACAAACAACAAAGTTGGCTCTGAACATCTGTGTAAAGAACATCTGGACACTTTTGTTTAAATGTTGAAAAACAGATTTAGAATCAATACTTTATAAATGTTGAAAAACAGATTTAAAATAATTCTGGTATAATATATGAATTTTACTCTATAAATTGGTCAGTAATCAAAATCGAAGCCCCTGTGTAATTGTCTCAGCCCAGAACAAACGGTTATGGAAAATTATGTTGTGCTATTTTTTTCAGAATGTTTGAACACAGGAGAGGCGGACCAATATAAACATTGACACTTCTAGTGAGTGAGAACACTTGGCTGTACAGTCAGCTGAAACCTGTGATATAGTATAGGAATTTTTTATTTTTAGATACATGTAATAAACGTTAGGTGTGTTCCTTAACATGTCAAGGTTGACATTGATGGGGAGTGGTTAGTACACGGATGTGAACTTGAGAGTTCCGTAGTACGCTCCCGGATGACTGAAAGTTCAGTCTGATGATATAACTTTACTGTTTATGTTTGAGCACGGTGTGGCCGGCTCTAGAGGACACATGGACTTGGCTAGTGAAGAGCCAAGAGAGTTTAATAGCTAGTTTTTGATGGTAGAGTAGGGACATGTTATTTAGCTATGTCAGTAAGGATAGGATGTATGTTTCCTGATGTTAGAGGATTGCTGTCAGTTGACAGCTGAGAAATTTATGAAATATGAACATGTTGATGTTGGACACTCAAATATTTGTCAAATTTCATTAGTTAGGGTAGCTTTTGTTTGTGGCATGAGTTGAATTGTGGGTTTGGATACTAAACCTCGTGAATTTTAACAAATTAACAAGGTTTACTAAGTGCTTGTGCGGGGGGGTTGTAACAAACTAGGCTGTTGTAAGAATTATCCAGAGTGGTTTATCGACAAAAGAGAATGGGAATCTGAGCCGCATGGTGACCTGACCCCCAGGGGAATTCGCGGTGGAAATAACCGACGCTTTGTTCATAGCTGCGTATAATGAATCATCCTATAGTATTCAGTAATTTAGAGAAAATTAGCCTTTATTCATTTTGCATTAAAATTGTATTGTATAATAGTACTGGGTACAACATCAAGAGTATTCTAATTATTGAGTTTAAGTCACCATCAGTGACGTCACGAATCAGATCTAACTTTAAAAGAGGAGTGACCGGCGGTCATAGGTCATCAGGGGTTGACAGGTCTACTATTTCTCAAAGTTTTAATAACCATTTTTGTGATCGGGAACAGCTCTGCCGTTAGATGTTTGGAATTTAATTCAGTAAAATAATTCAACCAGTCTGGATCAATTCAGTATAAACAGAGGTTAATTGTTATAACTTAAACCTTGCTAGTAACTGGGTAGAACTTTGACTAGGCGGAAGGATACAATACTCTGTCTGGGGTAGACCAGACAAGGAAGAGATCAGTGTGATCTGCCGAGCAGCTGGGAGAGGTCAAACATCTTACCTCTCCCCAAGACCAGCCCAACACCTAGAGCTGGAAAACATAGAGGTATAGTTGCTATGGTTATGTATAGAAATAGTCTCATTTGCCATTCAGGTCAAGTAGGGAGTGTTAAAGTGATAGGGAGTGAACATATTCAGATTTTTGTTTAGTTTTCTTTTAATAAATTAAGTTAATAATTTGCATTTTTATTGTTTCCATTTGGGTTATGTGTATACTTGTCCTGGTCACGTGGTCCACACGAGGCAGAGTTGTATTGGGCGCCGATTCTAACATCGAATCGGAATTATCATTACCGTGTAATTTATTCCACACTCAAGGTCATCGTATATAGTGGGGATCAAGCCCCTAGGTTGCTTAATTAGCGTGATCGATCCAGACCTCGATCATTGCTCTTCTTTTTACTGGTCTGGTGGTGGCAGCATAGAGGCGACTCTAGGGTTTTGCTCAGAGCTTAGGTCACGTCATACTGGGTGTAGAATCCTAAGTCGGTCAATCGTCTTAGGACCACGTGGCGTGGAGTTGGCTTTGGTAAAAGTTTTGGAGTCCCTTGGTAGAGAACAAATAGTAAGAATACGGGTAGAGGGCAAAGAAAGAAGGAAGTAGAGAGAGGAACCCCGAACCCGTGTTACATGGACACCAGTTCTCTCACATTAACAGTGGCTTGATGAAAAACGCAGAGTAACCTGTCACTTGTCTAGTGCCCTCGGGAAGTGGAGATATTTGAGGTGTATACATATCTCGAAGTCTCTACTTCTTTTGTTGGGTCTGATGGTGTAGTGGGTTAAGGCGTACTAGTTATGGCAGCTACTGGAAGGTAGTTGTGCTTTCTGGGTTCGAGGCCCACTGGTGGGTGTTGTCCAAAGATTGTTAATCTTCACTTGTGGTTTATGCAAGTATAGGCTTATAGCATGGACACGAGTTTTCTCACATTAACAGTGGCTTGATGAAAAACGCAGAGTAACCTCTCACTTGTCTAGTGCCCTCGGGAAGTGGAGATATTTGAGGTGTATATATATCTCGAAGTCTCTACTTCTTTTGTAGGGTCTGATGGTGTAGTGGGTTAAGGCGTACTAGTTATGACAGCTACTGGAAGGTAGTTGTGCTTTCTGGGTTCGAGGCCCACTGGTGGGTGTTGTCCAAAGATTGTTAATCTTCACTTGTGGTTTATGCAAGTATAGGCTTATAGCATGGACACGAGTTCTCTCACATTAACAGTGGCTTGATGAAAAACGCAGAGTAACCTGTCACTTGTCTAGTGCCCTCGGGAAGTGGAGATATTTGAGGTGTATATATATCTCGAAGTCTCTACTTCTTTTGTAGGGTCTGATGGTTTAGTGGGTTAAGGCGTACTAGTTATTGCAGCTACTGGAAGGTAGTTGTGCTTTCTGTGTTCGAGGCCCACTGGTGGGTGTTGTCCAAAGATTGTTAATCTTCACTTGTGGTTTATGCAAGTATAGGCTTATAGCATGGACACGAGTTTTCTCACATTAACAGTGGCTTGATGAAAAACGCAGAGTAACCTCTCACTTGTCTAGTGCCCTCGGGAAGTGGAGATATTTGAGGTGTATACATATCTCGAAGTCTCTACTTCTTTTGTAGGGTCTGATGGTGTAGTGGGTTAAGGCGTACTAGTTATGGCAGCTACTGGAAGGTAGTTGTGCTTTCTGGGTTCGAGGCCCACTGGTGGGTGTTGTCCAAAGATTGTTAATCTTCACTTGTGGTTTATGCAAGTATAGGCTTATAGCATGGACACGAGTTCTCTCACATTAACAGTGGCTTGATGAAAAACGCAGAGTAACCTGTCACTTGTCTAGTGCCCTCGGGAAGTGGAGATATTTGAGGTGTATACATATCTCGAAGTCTCTACTTCTTTTGTTGGGTCTGATGGTGTAGTGGGTTAATGCGTACTAGTTATGGCAGCTACTGGAAGGTAGTTGTGCTTTCTGGGTTCGAGGCCCACTGGTGGGTGTTGTCCAAAGATTGTTAATCTTCACTTGTGGTTTATGCAAGTATAGGCTTATAGCATGGACACGAGTTTTCTCACATTAACAGTGGCTTGATGAAAAACGCAGAGTAACCTCTCACTTGTCTAGTGCCCTCGGGAAGTGGAGATATTTGAGGTGTATATATATCTCGAAGTCTCTACTTCTTTTGTAGGGTCTGATGGTGTAGTGGGTTAAGGCGTACTAGTTATGGCAGCTACTGGAAGGTAGTTGTGCTTTCTGGGTTCGAGGCCCACTGGTGGGTGTTCTCCAAATATTGTTAATCTTCACTTGTGGGTTATGCAAGTATAGGCTATTAGCATGGACACGAGTTCTCTCACATTAACAGTGGCTTGATGAAAAATGCAGAGTAACCTCTCACTTGTCTAGTGCCCTCGGGAAGTGGAGATATTTGAGGTGTATATATATCTCGAAGTCTCTACTTCTTTTGTAGGGTCTGATGGTGTAGTGGGTTAAGGCGTACTAGTTATGGCAGCTACTGGAAGGTAGTTGTGCTTTCTGGGTTCGAGGCCCACTGGTGGGTGTTGTCCAAAGATTGTTAATCTTCACTTGTGGTTTATGCAAGTATAGGCTTATAGCATGGACACGAGTTTTCTCACATTAACAGTGGCTTGATGAAAAATGCAGAGTAACCTCTCACTTGTCTAGTGCCCTCGGGAAGTGGAGATATTTGAGGTGTATATATATCTCGAAGT
Source organism: Procambarus clarkii (assembly GCF_020424385.1). Taxonomy (NCBI): domain Eukaryota; kingdom Metazoa; phylum Arthropoda; class Malacostraca; order Decapoda; family Cambaridae; genus Procambarus; species Procambarus clarkii. The sequence continues at coordinate 12,467 of NW_025567832.1, forward strand.
CTCTACTTCTTTTGTAGGGTCTGATGGTGTAGTGGGTTAAGGCGTACTAGTTATGCCAGCTACTGGAAGGTAGTTGTGCTTTCTGGGTTCGAGGCCCACTGGTGGGTGTTGTCCAAAGATTGTTAATCTTCACTTGTGGTTTATGCAAGTATAGGCTTATAGCATGGACACGAGTTCTCTCACATTAACAGTGGCTTGATGAAAAACGCAGAGTAACCTCTCACTTGTCTAGTGCCCTCGGGAAGTGGAGATATTTGAGGTGTATATATATCTCGAAGTCTCTACTTCTTTTGTAGGGTCTGATGGTGTAGTGGGTTAAGGCGTACTAGTTATGGCAGCTACTGGAAGGTAGTTGTGCTTTCTGGGTTCGAGGCCCACTGGTGGGTGTTGTCCAAAGATTGTTAATCTTCACTTGTGGTTTATGCAAGTATAGGCTTATAGCATGGACACGAGTTTTCTCACATTAACAGTGGCTTGATGAAAAACGCAGAGTAACCTCTCACTTGTCTAGTGCCCTCGGGAAGTGGAGATATTTGAGGTGTATATATATCTCGAAGTCTCTACTTCTTTTGTAGGGTCTGATGGTGTAGTGGGTTAAGCCGTACTAGTTATGGCAGCTACTGGAAGGTAGTTGTGCTTTCTGGGTTCGAGGCCCACTGGTGGGTGTTGTCCAAAGATTGTTAATCTTCACTTGTGGTTTATGCAAGTATAGGCTTATAGCATGGACACGAGTTTCTCTCACATTAACAGTGGCTTGATGAAAAACGCAGAGTAACCTCTCACTTGTCTAGTGCCCTCGGGAAGTGGAGATATTTGAGGTGTATATATATCTCGAAGTCTCTACTTCTTTTGTAGGGTCTGATGGTGTAGTGGGTTAAGGCGTACTAGTTATGGCAGCTACTGGAAGGTAGTTGTGCTTTCTGGGTTCGAGGCCCACTGGTGGGTGTTGTCCAAAGATTGTTAATCTTCACTTGTGGTTTATGCAAGTATAGGCTTATAGCATGGACACGAGTTCTCTCACATTAACAGTGGCTTGATGAAAAACGCAGAGTAACCTCTCACTTGTCTAGTGCCCTCGGGAAGTGGAGATATTTGAGGTGTATATATATCTCGAAGTCTCTACTTCTTTTGTAGGGTCTGATGGTGTAGTGGGTTAAGGCGTACTAGTTATGGCAGCTACTGGAAGGTAGTTGTGCTTTCTGGGTTCGAGGCCCACTGGTGGGTGTTGTCCAAAGATTGTTAATCTTCACTTGTGGTTTATGCAAGTATAGGCTTATAGCATGGACACGAGTTCTCTCACATTAACAGTGGCTTGATGAAAAACGCAGAGTAACCTCTCACTTGTCTAGTGCCCTCGGGAAGTGGAGATATTTGAGGTGTATATATATCTCGAAGTCTCTACTTCTTTTGTAGGGTCTGATGGTGTAGTGGGTTAAGGCGTACTAGTTATGGCAGCTACTGGAAGGTAGTTGTGCTTTCTGGGTTCGAGGCCCACTGGTGGGTGTTGTCCAAAGATTGTTAATCTTCACTTGTGGTTTATGCAAGTATAGGCTTATAGCATGGACACGAGTTCTCTCACATTAACAGTGGCTTGATGAAAAATGCAGAGTAACCTCTCACTTGTCTAGTGCCCTCGGGAAGTGGAGATATTTGAGGTGTATATATATCTCGAAGTCTCTACTTCTTTTGTAGGGTCTGATGGTGTAGTGGGTTAAGGCGTACTAGTTATGGCAGCTACTGGAAGGTAGTTGTGCTTTCTGGGTTCGAGGCCCACTGGTGGGTGTTGTCCAAAGATTGTTAATCTTCACTTGTGGTTTATGCAAGTATAGGCTTATAGCATGGACACGAGTTTTCTCACATTAACAGTGGCTTGATGAAAAACGCAGAGTAACCTCTCACTTGTCTAGTGCCCTCGGGAAGTGGAGATATTTGAGGTGTATATATATCTCGAAGTCTCTACTTCTTTTGTAGGGTCTGATGGTGTAGTGGGTTAAGGCGTACTAGTTATGGCAGCTACTGGAAGGTAGTTGTGCTTTCTGGGTTCGAGGCCCACTGGTGGGTGTTGTCCAAAGATTGTTAATCTTCACTTGTGGTTTATGCAAGTATAGGCTTATAGCATGGACACGAGTTCTCTCACATTAACAGTGGCTTGATGAAAAACGCAGAGTAACCTGTCACTTGTCTAGTGCCCTCGGGAAGTGGAGATATTTGAGGTGTATATATATCTCGAAGTCTCTACTTCTTTTGTAGGGTCTGATGGTGTAGTGGGTTAAGGCGTACTAGTTATGGCAGCTACTGGAAGGTAGTTGTGCTTTCTGGGTTCGAGGCCCACTGGTGGGTGTTGTCCAAAGATTGTTAATCTTCACTTGTGGTTTATGCAAGTATAGGCTTATAGCATGGACACGAGTTCTCTCACATTAACAGTGGCTTGATGAAAAACGCAGAGTAACCTCTCACTTGTCTAGTGCCCTCGGGAAGTGGAGATATTTGAGGTGTATATATATCTCGAAGTCTCTACTTCTTTTGTAGGGTCTGATGGTGTAGTGGGTTAAGGCGTACTAGTTATGGCAGCTACTGGAAGGTAGTTGTGCTTTCTGGGTTCGAGGCCCACTGGTGGGTGTTGTCCAAAGATTGTTAATCTTCACTTGTGGTTTATGCAAGTATAGGCTTATAGCATGGACACGAGTTCTCTCACATTAACAGTGGCTTGATGAAAAACGCAGAGTAACCTCTCACTTGTCTAGTGCCCTCGGGAAGTGGAGATATTTGAGGTGTATATATATCTCGAAGTCTCTACTTCTTTTGTAGGGTCTGATGGTGTAGTGGGTTAAGGCGTACTAGTTATGGCAGCTACTGGAAGGTAGTTGTGCTTTCTGGGTTCGAGGCCCACTGGTGGGTGTTGTCCAAAGATTGTTAATCTTCACTTGTGGTTTATGCAAGTATAGGCTTATAGCATGGACACGAGTTTTCTCACATTAACAGTGGCTTGATGAAAAATGCAGAGTAACCTCTCACTTGTCTAGTGCCCTCGGGAAGTGGAGATATTTGAGGTGTATATATATCTCGAAGTCTCTACTTCTTTTGTAGGGTCTGATGGTGTAGTGGGTTAAGGCGTACTAGTTATGGCAGCTACTGGAAGGTAGTTGTGCTTTCTGGGTTCGAGGCCCACTGGTGGGTGTTGTCCAAAGATTGTTAATCTTCACTTGTGGTTTATGCAAGTATAGGCTTATAGCATGGACACGAGTTTTCTCACATTAACAGTGGCTTGATGAAAAACGCAGAGTAACCTCTCACTTGTCTAGTGCCCTCGGGAAGTGGAGATATTTGAGGTGTATATATATCTCGAAGTCTCTACTTCTTTTGTAGGGTCTGATGGTGTAGTGGGTTAAGGCGTACTAGTTATGGCAGCTACTGGAAGGTAGTTGTGCTTTCTGGGTTCGAGGCCCACTGGTGGGTGTTGTCCAAAGATTGTTAATCTTCACTTGTGGTTTATGCAAGTATAGGCTTATAGCATGGACACGAGTTCTCTCACATTAACAGTGGCTTGATGAAAAATGCAGAGTAACCTCTCACTTGTCTAGTGCCCTCGGGAAGTGGAGATATTTGAGGTGTATATATATCTCGAAGTCTCTACTTCTTTTGTAGGGTCTGATGGTGTAGTGGGTTAAGGCGTACTAGTTATGGCAGCTACTGGAAGGTAGTTGTGCTTTCTGGGTTCGAGGCCCACTGGTGGGTGTTGTCCAAAGATTGTTAATCTTCACTTGTGGTTTATGCAAGTATAGGCTTATAGCATGGACACGAGTTCTCTCACATTAACAGTGGCTTGATGAAAAACGCAGAGTAACCTCTCACTTGTCTAGTGCCCTCGGGAAGTGGAGATATTTGAGGTGTATATATATCTCGAAGTCTCTACTTCTTTTGTAGGGTCTGATGGTGTAGTGGGTTAAGGCGTACTAGTTATGGCAGCTACTGGAAGGTAGTTGTGCTTTCTGGGTTCGAGGCCCACTGGTGGGTGTTGTCCAAAGATTGTTAATCTTCACTTGTGGTTTATGCAAGTATAGGCTTATAGCATGGACACGAGTTTTCTCACATTAACAGTGGCTTGATGAAAAACGCAGAGTAACCTCTCACTTGTCTAGTGCCCTCGGGAAGTGGAGATATTTGAGGTGTATATATATCTCGAAGTCTCTACTTCTTTTGTAGGGTCTGATGGTGTAGTGGGTTAAGGCGTACTAGTTATGGCAGCTACTGGAAGGTAGTTGTGCTTTCTGGGTTCGAGGCCCACTGGTGGGTGTTGTCCAAAGATTGTTAATCTTCACTTGTGGTTTATGCAAGTATAGGCTTATAGCATGGACACGAGTTCTCTCACATTAACAGTGGCTTGATGAAAAACGCAGAGTAACCTCTCACTTGTCTAGTGCCCTCGGGAAGTGGAGATATTTGAGGTGTATATATATCTCGAAGTCTCTACTTCTTTTGTAGGGTCTGATGGTGTAGTGGGTTAAGGCGTACTAGTTATGGCAGCTACTGGAAGGTAGTTGTGCTTTCTGGGTTCGAGGCCCACTGGTGGGTGTTGTCCAAAGATTGTTAATCTTCACTTGTGGTTTATGCAAGTATAGGCTTATAGCATGGACACGAGTTCTCTCACATTAACAGTGGCTTGATGAAAAATGCAGAGTAACCTATCACTTGTCTAGTGCCCTCGGGAAGTGGAGATATTTGAGGTGTATATATATCTCGAAGTCTCTACTTCTTTTGTAGGGTCTGATGGTGTAGTGGGTTAAGGCGTACTAGTTATGGCAGCTACTGGAAGGTAGTTGTGCTTTCTGGGTTCGAGGCCCACTGGTGGGTGTTGTCCAAAGATTGTTAATCTTCACTTGTGGTTTATGCAAGTATAGGCTTATAGCATGGACACGAGTTTTCTCACATTAACAGTGGCTTGATGAAAAACGCAGAGTAACCTCTCACTTGTCTAGTGCCCTCGGGAAGTGGAGATATTTGAGGTGTATATATATCTCGAAGTCTCTACTTCTTTTGTAGGGTCTGATGGTGTAGTGGGTTAAGGCGTACTAGTTATGGCAGCTACTGGAAGGTAGTTGTGCTTTCTGGGTTCGAGGCCCACTGGTGGGTGTTGTCCAAAGATTGTTAATCTTCACTTGTGGTTTATGCAAGTATAGGCTTATAGCATGGACACGAGTTCTCTCACATTAACAGTGGCTTGATGAAAAATGCAGAGTAACCTCTCACTTGTCTAGTGCCCTCGGGAAGTGGAGATATTTGAGGTGTATATATATCTCGAAGTCTCTACTTCTTTTGTAGGGTCTGATGGTGTAGTGGGTTAAGGCGTACTAGTTATGGCAGCTACTGGAAGGTAGTTGTGCTTTCTGGGTTCGAGGCCCACTGGTGGGTGTTGTCCAAAGATTGTTAATCTTCACTTGTGGTTTATGCAAGTATAGGCTTATAGCATGGACACGAGTTCTCTCACATTAACAGTGGCTTGATGAAAAACGCAGAGTAACCTCTCACTTGTCTAGTGCCCTCGGGAAGTGGAGATATTTGAGGTGTATATATATCTCGAAGTCTCTACTTCTTTTGTAGGGTCTGATGGTGTAGTGGGTTAAGGCGTACTAGTTATGGCAGCTACTGGAAGGTAGTTGTGCTTTCTGGGTTCGAGGCCCACTGGTGGGTGTTGTCCAAAGATTGTTAATCTTCACTTGTGGTTTATGCAAGTATAGGCTTATAGCATGGACACGAGTTCTCTCACATTAACAGTGGCTTGATGAAAAACGCAGAGTAACCTCTCACTTGTCTAGTGCCCTCGGGAAGTGGAGATATTTGAGGTGTATATATATCTCGAAGTCTCTACTTCTTTTGTAGGGTCTGATGGTGTAGTGGGTTAAGGCGTACTAGTTATGGCAGCTACTGGAAGGTAGTTGTGCTTTCTGGGTTCGAGGCCCACTGGTGGGTGTTGTCCTAAGATTGTTAATCTTCACTTGTGGTTTATGCAAGTATAGGCTTATAGCATGGACACGAGTTTTCTCACATTAACAGTGGCTTGATGAAAAACGCAGAGTAACCTCTCACTTGTCTAGTGCCCTCGGGAAGTGGAGATATTTGAGGTGTATATATATCTCGAAGTCTCTACTTCTTTTGTAGGGTCTGATGGTGTAGTGGGTTAAGGCGTACTAGTTATGGCAGCTACTGGAAGGTAGTTGTGCTTTCTGGGTTCGAGGCCCACTGGTGGGTGTTGTCCAAAGATTGTTAATCTTCACTTGTGGTTTATGCAAGTATAGGCTTATAGCATGGACACGAGTTCTCTCACATTAACAGTGGCTTGATGAAAAACGCAGAGTAACCTGTCACTTGTCTAGTGCCCTCGGGAAGTGGAGATATTTGAGGTGTATATATATCTCGAAGTCTCTACTTCTTTTGTAGGGTCTGATGGTGTAGTGGGTTAAGGCGTACTAGTTATGGCAGCTACTGGAAGGTAGTTGTGCTTTCTGGGTTCGAGGCCCACTGGTGGGTGTTGTCCAAAGATTGTTAATCTTCACTTGTGGTTTATGCAAGTATAGGCTTATAGCATGGACACGAGTTCTCTCACATTAACAGTGGCTTGATGAAAAACGCAGAGTAACCTCTCACTTGTCTAGTGCCCTCGGGAAGTGGAGATATTTGAGGTGTATATATATCTCGAAGTCTCTACTTCTTTT
>NW_025567834.1:0-26665 GCF_020424385.1 Procambarus clarkii
CACTGTTACGACCCTAGGTTCCTCAGTGGAAACCAGAGGTCAAAATTGAGCTATTAAACTTTCTTATAGTATAGTTGGGCGCATCACGAGCTGCAATTGTTTATATCTTCCCTGCCAGACGTAAGACTATTCTTGTTTCTCAAAGAACATTTAAAGACTGAGCTTGGGGTTGATTATTAAATAATAACATAGGCACCAACTATGTTTACTAATACTTTCTAATCATTTGTAAAGTAAACCTGAGTAAACTTGGTATAGGGCTGTGGTACGATTAGTTGAGCAGTCTGCCGGCAGCGAGCCAGCTGGGGGGAAGGAGACTGAGAGACTCATTCCTTCTCTGAGCTGGCGTGGTGTGGACAGGATCCTCCTACCCTTCCTCCTCGTTTCCTTATTTCTGTGTCTTGTTCAAGCTAAGTATATACTGTGTACATTATTCATTTTCTGGCATACACGTGTTCTACGTGTAGAGTAGTATATTTTGTGTGTAGTAGGTGTTTTTAGAGTTTATATTACTAGTTATTCTAAAGGGGGTCCCAGTGGAACCACGTGGTCTCCCTACCCTAAGCTGACTCTAGCTTCAAGTGTTTCCCTAGTAGAACTTTACCCTAGCTTGTGTTCAGTGTAAAACCTTGTATCCTGTCTATGTGGACCAAGGCTTGTAACGTAAGATAGTGTGGTAAAGTAATTATTATTTTTGTTATTGGTGTGAATGTATATGGGGGGGTTGTTAAGGGGTTAATAAATAAGTAAGTGAAGTAAGAGAGTATCAGTTCTTCCTGTGTAGGAGATCTTAGATCAACCTCTAGACTGACCTTGTGTGTAGACAAGTATTCAGCACTGTGTATAGTTTTATTTGTGAGCCGGGCCTTTTAGATCTCCCATATTGATAACTCTTAATGCTTACTATTGCCCCTACATCTAGATAATACTAGGACCCATAGTACAGACACTCCCGTATATAACAAGTGGTTGGCCTGACCGGGAGGAACAGAAAATTGAAAAAAAAAAAAATTTGAGTGCCAAAACTAAAAAATTTGTTTTCCACAGAACGGTTGTGTGTTAGCCTAGGGTCCAGCTCATCTAGCAAAGGATTCATTTTTACTGACTGGACACCTAGCTGGATCTCTTCACGATTGAGGTAAGTGTTGCCTTGTGTTAGGGGCTGCGCAATTTTTTTTTTTTTTTTTTTTCAATTTTTTAATTTTTTTTTTTTATTTGGCTAGAAACTAAATTAATTGGTGATAGAGGCTAAAATGCAGGAACTGGCAAGGAATCCTTCAGTGGTAGAGATAAAGAAACTTACCAAGTCTAATTTAGTATTGTTAGGCAAGGAATTTGGCCTAGAATTAAATGATGCGGATAAAAAGTGGACTTTGGTGAATGAAATATTACAACATTGTATTGATCAAGAACTATTGGCAAGTGATACACCTTTATGCCAGCCTAGCCAAGCGGAAAGTGCAGCTCATAGGGACAGAGAGTTAGCTCTAGAGTTAGCAAGAATAAAATTAGAGGAGCAAAGACTCAAAACCGAGGAGGCTAGAATTAGAGCAAATACCACTGGATCTCCATCTGCCGGGGATTCAAACCCCAGGCATTATGAGAAAAAGCATAACTTGCCTGAATTTTCCGAGTCGGACCCTGAAAGGTTTTTCAACCATTTTCAGAGATTGGCCATGTCCATGACCTGGCCAAAGGAAGAGTGGGTGAAAATCCTACAGGGAAGACTAAGGGGTAAGGCCCAAGATATTTTTATAAATATGCCTGATGAAGAGTGTTTTGAATATGATAAAGTCAGGGAACGAATTTTGCGGGCATATGAAATTACTCCTGAAGCTCACCGCCAAGCTTATCGCAACCTTAGGCCTACTCACAACCAACCGCTCACTGAATTTGCTAATGATCAAATTAGATTGTTTGATAAATGGATTCGCTCGGCTAAAGCCGAAACATACGAGGCACTTAAGAATATTATGCTAATAGAACAATTTATAGATAGTATGCCAGATATTCTAGCACAGTATATTAGAGGAAGGGTAGAGGTAAATTCTAAAATAGGGAATTTGGCCAAGATGGTAGAAAACTACCAGTTGGCGGGCAAAAGGCCCAATAAAAATAATTATACCCCACAGAGTAGCAAAACTTATACCCACAGCCAGTCCAGACCAGCTCATTCTAACCCTTTAACTAATGCACCTTCTGTTTCAGACATAACTAACCCTGTTAAAGTGTCTAACCCCACGGCAACTAAGGGTGAACCGAAGGGTAATTCTGTTAGTAATGTCTCTTCTCCCCGACGTATATATGGTCACTGTAAACGTCCAAACCACGTTATTAGCCGTTGTTGGCAACTGTACCTGGAAAAAAGACCCAATGCTCCAACCTCCTACTCACAGTGGTTGAACTTGCTTACCCCATTCTTATCGAAAGGGAGACTATTTTTGTCTGAGGGTTCTTCCTGGAAGGACGTGGTGATCTTCCGAGACACCGGTGCCATCCAGTAGTCCACCAGGTTATGTTGCCGACCTGCTATAGAGAAAGAGTTTTGGCAGCTGCTCATGATGATCCTATGGGGGGACATCAAGGTATAAATATTATGTATCACAAATTTTAAAGTATTTTTCTGGCCCAAGCTGAAAAGCGATGTGGCAAAATTTTGTAATGCGTGTATTGTTTGTCAACTGGTTGGGAAACCAAACCAGACTCCACCTAAAGCTCCTCTAAGGCCTATTGTCGTGCCAGAGGAACCATTTCTCATGTGGTAATGGACTGTGTTGGACCATTACCTAGAACTAAGTCTGGTAATATTTACCTAATCAAGATGATGTGTATCACTACACGTTACCCAGAGGCTTTTTGCTGTAAGGAACATCCGAGCAAAAACTGTTGTTGCTTGTATGTTGCAATTTTTTTCCACTTATGGACTGCCTCGGGTCATGCAAACTGACAATGGTACTAACTTTAAGTCTGATATTTTTGAGCAATTTTGTAAGGACCGTGGAATAACTCATAAGGTTTCCAGCCCATACCATCCACAGAGTCAGGGGGTAATTGAACGTTTCCATCTAGCTCTGAAGCAGATGTTGAAGACATCATGCGAGAGTTCCCTCACCTTCTGGGATGAGAATTTACCGTATGTTTTGTTTGCGGCTAGAGAGGGATTACAAAGTTCACTGGGTTGTTCTCCTTTTGAGTTAGTCTTTGGCCAAAAAGTTCGTGGACCCTTGCAAATGTTACAGGAGAATCTGTTAGGGAACGTAACGTTAACCGAAGGTTCGGCTTTCTTTGCGCAACACCACCAGAGACTCAAGGACTGCAAGGCGGCTGCACTAAAGTATCTTGGGAATGCCCCAAGAAAAGATGAAAGACCGAAACGATGCTACGGCTAAGTTACGGGTATTTCAGCCTGGCGACCCTGTCCTGGTACTAAAGCCTCGACTAGGGAACGCTATGTCCCACAAGTACGAAGGCCCCTACATTGTGACAGAAAAGACTGGGGACCTCACGTACAAAGTGAGGCACTCTGACAAACGTAACCAGGTAATGCTCGTACATGTAAATCGGCTGAAGAAGTTCCAGGGCCCCAGGCCCATTGCACTAACCAATGTTTCCATTTCCAGTGAGGGAGGGGATGATTGTTCTGGGGACCCAACTAATCTCATTTTCAATAATTCTAGTTCTGTGAATGCTGTGGAGGAGGGACTGTCCCATTTGCAGATGGCCCAACGTGAAGAGGTACAGTCGTTGGTTGATGAATTCTCCAGTCTGTTCGGGGAGGTCACGACCCAGACTGATGCCATTTGCCATGATGTCGAGTTGACGGACTACACTCCCATTCGCCTTCAACCCTATCGGATGAGTCCAGAAAAGAAGGCCATCGTACGGAAGGAGGTCGACTTCTTGCTCCAGCACGGCCTTATCCGGCCGAGCCAGGGCTCTTGGTGCTCGCCCTGCCTTTTTTTCCCCAAACCAGACGGCTCCTGGCGATTATGCACCGACTATCGGCAGCTCAACAAGGTGACCATTGTGGATGCCTATCCGCTGCCCCTCCTCAAGGACTGCATCGACGAGCTGGGAAACGCCAAGTACGTCTCGAAATTCGACCTCTCGAGGGGGTATTATCAAATCCCACTCACTGAACGTGCTAAACAACTAACTGCGTTCGTGACACATGAGGGTGTTTTTGAGTATCAAGTGTTACCGTTCGGCTTGCGTAATGCCACTGCCACGTTCCAGAGACTCATGAACTCTCTGCTCGCTAAGGTGCCAAATTGTCGGGCGTATGTAGATGATATCGTGCTCGTTGACAGTAATTGGGCTGACCACTTAGCTAGGTTACGCCAGTTGTTCGCAATCTTGAAAAAGGCAAATCTTACCTTAAATGCTAAAAAGTGTCATTTTGGCCAAGGCACAGTGACGTACCTCGGTTATGAAGTGGGCCAAGGAAAAGTGTTACCTCGGCAAGATAAAATTAGTGCCATTCTGGAGTATCCAGTACTAATGTCTAAAAAGGACGTTCAAAGATTTATCGGTATGTGTGCGTACTATCGACGCTTTTGTCAGAACTTTTCCAGTGTTGCCACTCCTCTCACAGACTTGTTGCGGAAGGCCGTTAAATTTAAGTGGTTATCAGACTGTGCAGAGGCATTTAAGAATTTGAAATTGATCTTAGCTTCCGCCCCAGTGCTTGCTAGTCCAAGGTTCGATCGACCGTTTAAAATTCATGTGGACGCGTGTGACTCGGGTGCTGGTGCAGTGTTGTTGCAAACTGGGGATGATCAAGTGGAACACCCAGTATATTATTACTCTGTGAAATTCGACAAGGCGCAACGCAATTATTCAGTGGTAGAAAAAGAGGCGTTGGCGCTAGTGTTAACATGTAAAAAGTTCGAAGTTTACCTCACAGGTAATATAGTGGAAGTGTACACGGACCATAACCCACTAGTCTTCCTGACTCAGATGAAGGGTAAGAATAAACGCATCCTCAGGTGGGCGTTGTACCTACAGGACTTCAATCTTTCCATTACCCACCTACCGGGCCGACTCAACGTGATGGCCGACGCTCTGTCCAGGTTGCCGGAATAACATTCATCTAGGCCACAGGAAGCCATTTACCAACTGTCATGCTTTAGTTATTTATTTTAGGTTCTCCTGTGACATTAAATATTCCGTGTCCAAATTATTTACTTCCCTGTTTTTTTTTTGTGTATGTGTTTTTGTTTTGTTTTCTTTCAGAAAACTCCTTTGTATTTTTCTTGCAGAGAAATTGTTGTTTTTTATTTATTTTTTTTTGTCATAGATTTTCCTTTTTATTCTCTGTATACTCTTACAAAAAAAATATGACTACTATTCTAGTAGTCACATTTTTTTTTTTTTCTCTGAAGGGGGCAGGAGTGTTATGACCCTGGGTTCTTCAGTGGAAACCAGAGGTCAAAATTGAGCTATTAAACTTTCTTATAGTACAGTTGAGTGCATCACGAGCAGCAATTGTTTGTATCTTCCCTGCCAGATGTAAGACTATTCTTGTTTCTCAAAGAGCATTTAAAGAGTGAGCTGGGGGTTGATTATTAAATAATAACATTGGCTCCAACTATGTTTAATAATACTCTAATCATTTGTAAAGTAAACCTGAGTAAACTTGGTATAGGGCTGCGGTACGATTAGTTGAGCAGTCTGCCGGCAGCTGTGGGGAAGGAGACTGAGACTCCATCTTGTCTGGTTGCTGGCTGTGGTGAAAGGAACTCCCTCCTACCCTTCCTCCTCGTTTCCTTATTTCTGTGTCTTGTTCAAGCTAAGTATATACTGTGTACATTATTCAATTTCTGGCATACTCATGTCCTATGTGTTAGTAGTATACTTTGTGTGTAGTAGGTGTTTTTAAGGTTTATATTACTAGTATTCTAAAGGGGGTCCCATTGGAACCACGTGGTCCCCTACCCTAAGCTGACTCTAACTTCAAGTTATTCAATAGTAGAGCTTTACCCTAGCTTGTGCTCAGTGTAAAACCTTGTATCCTGTTTATGTGGACCAAGGCTTTTAACGTAAGGTAGTGTGGTAAAGTTATTATTATTATTGTTATTGGTGTGAGTGTATATGGGGGGCTGTTAAGGGGTTAATAAATAAGTACATGAATTATAGGAGTATCCCTTCTTCCTGTGTGGGAGTGCATTGATCAACCCTTAGACTGACATATATGGTCTAGTAGCAAGGTATTATTACGGTGGATAGTTTATTTTGGGGGCCGGGCCTTTTAGCTCTCCCATATTTGATACTCTGTCTTCTAACTACCCTTACCCCTTAATAGTACCAGTTCCCCCATAGCAAGCCCACCACCACAATTATTTATAAGTCACACAACAAGTTGGAACACGGGTATTGTTGCCTTTATGTTCTTTCACAGGTTGGAGCCAGAAGAGAGGCGCGCATAAACAGAAGAGGGAGACGGCTGCTGCTGTACCACACTCATGGGCGTTTATCACCACCTCGACGACCACCCCACTATCTGGATGTTATGGCTCCACCACCACCACCATCACCCCAGGAGACCCCCAAGATTCAGCCCTCTCGGTCGGTTAAAATGGTCTACCCAGTGGACCCCAGGACGGACGGACCCCAGTGGACCCCAGGACGGACGGTCCCCAGTGGACCCCAAGACGGACGTACCCCCAGTGGTCCCCGGGTCGTTCTGCAGACGACCCCAGACGACCCAGTAAAGATGGAAGAGGAACAACAACGACTCCAGTCTGTCCCACCAACATCGGTCTACCCAGGATGTACCCCAGGACGGACGGACCCCAATGGACCCCAGGTCACTTGTCAAAGACCATGGGAGTAAGAAGAAAGAAGAGACAAGAGAGAAGAGAGACGAGAGAAGAAAGAAGAGGAGAAGATGAGACAAGCTGAATGAGACACGATGCCTGTCATGTTCACAGAAAATGGTACCATCCGTTTTCTATGTGCGGCGGCTGAGACGCCAGAGAGAGAGAAGGTAAACAATAGAGCGTACAGGACGCCCGCCAAGCTTGGTAGCTACTAGTCATGTAATCATATTAGGTATTAGTCAGTAACCAAGTCATGACTTTACATCAACCCTACAACCAAGACTTCCTCAGTAACACACAAACACCACATTGGCGACGAGAATGAACTGTGAACGCAGGTATTTGTTCAGTTTCAAACACAAGGGAGAAGCATGCTGCCTGGAGGAGGAAGAGAAGCTGTGAGCGCCATACCCGATGCTGTATGCTAACCGATGCTGTGTGCTAACCAATGCTGTGTGCTAAACGATGCTGTGTGCTAACCAATGCTGTGTGCTACCCAAGCTGTGTGCTACCCAAGCTGTGCTGAAGAAACTGTGTACTGAGGAATCTGCCGACGTTGTGTACGAAACGACGATTTGATGTGTACAAACCTGATGTTTTGGTTACGAAACGACGCTTCGTGCTACAAAATTCATCACACTGAACTGACTGCTGTACCAACTGCTGCACCAACTGCTGCACCAACTGCTGTACCAACTGCTGTACCAACTGCTGTACCAACTGCTGTACCAACTGCTGACAACTGCTGTGGTGCTGTGAGTAGGAACAACACATGTACACAAGGGCTAGGTAAGAAGTCAGTTGCTGCTATATTGTGCACTGTTGTGAACTTTTGCATTAAAATGCTTGTGTGCTTTGCAAAATTAAAGTAATTACAGTGAATTCTTGACTAACATATACAGTGCAGTAAGTGTTTAATATTCTGAGGAACATTTAAGTGATAAGTTTACATTTATTCAGTAAAAAATGGCAAATATACCTCAGTTTCCTGCATTTGATCCTGACTGTGACCAGACAAACCTGTCACAGAGGTGGGTCAAATGGCTTAAAAAGTTTGAAAATTTGTTGATAGTTTCTGACATCAAAAGTGCTGAAAGAAAGCGTGCCTTTCTACTTCATTATGCAGGTGATAGAGTTTGTGACATCTTTGACACACTGAAAGACACTGGTGGTGCCAAAGATTATGACACTGCCAAAGCCAAACTAACAGAGCATTTCAAACCAAGGCAAAATACTGCAATGGAAATTATGCATTTCAGGAGAGCAAAACAACTCTCTAATGAAACTGTGGATCAATACCACACACGTCTGCAGGGTTTAGCAGCCCATTGTGAGTTTGCTGATGTTGACAAAGAAATCAAACAGCAAATAATTGAAACATGCACATCTACACGTCTCCGTCGAAGAGCTCTAGAACTTGTTGATGATGAAAGTTCTCTTACCAAGATACTGGATATTGCTCGTCGAATGGAAGATGCTGCACGTGATGCTCGTGTCATGGAGTGCAGTGCTAATAACGGTTCTGCCACTGTTACTAACAGTGATGAGGTACGTAAGGTTCAGGGAGGACACCGTGATCAAAGAAGATATCATGGCAAACCTAACAGTAAATTTAGCCGAGAACCACGTCACAACTGGGGTCAAGGAACAAGGCTCAAGCAGTCACAACGACCCACATCAGAGGGTGTCAACAATAAATGTTACAATTGTGGAGGAGACTACCCACACCAAGATAATGTTTGTCCTGCTCAAGGTAAGAAGTGCTATGAGTGTGGAAAACTAGGTCATTTTGGTGCTATGTGTCGTTCAGCACTAAAGAAACCACAGTCAATGAATAAAAGCACTGTACGAGGATCAGGTCATAGGGGTCGAGGTGGTAACAGCAATATTGCACCTCATATCCAGAATGTTAATAATGTACAAGACAACATTTCATTACAACCAGTCTCAGATGACAGTGAATGTGATTATACTTATGGAGTACAAGCAATCACAGAATGGAATGATCTTCCAAACAACCCAGAGACATGTGTATACATTGCTGGTATTTGTCTCAAGGTTCTCATTGACACTGGATCAAACATTGACACCATTGCTGAGTGCTACTATGAAAAATTTAAAAAACAGTTCCCAAAGCTTGAGAACTATAATGGCAAAGCCACTGCCTATGCTTCAAAGG
Source organism: Procambarus clarkii (assembly GCF_020424385.1). Classification (NCBI taxonomy): domain Eukaryota; kingdom Metazoa; phylum Arthropoda; class Malacostraca; order Decapoda; family Cambaridae; genus Procambarus; species Procambarus clarkii. Next base: position 9,001 of record NW_025567834.1, read on the forward strand.
TAGCCTTGCCAGTGATTGGAACTTTCACTGCAGAGATTAAGTCAAAGAATGCAATGCTCATTACTACATTCCATGTTGTTAGGAATGCAAAGGAGTCTTTACTCAGTTACAAGACTTCAACCAAATTGGGGCTACTTCAGCTTTCTAATGCTGTAGCAGTGGAATCTGCAAACAATGTTGATGGTATTGTTGCTGAATTTTCTGATCGATTTAAATCCATAGGTTGTTATACTGATAGCAAAGTACATCTGCATATCAACCCAGATGTAATTCCAGTTGCCCAACCACATCGCCGACAACCATTCCATACTCGCAAGAAAGTCGATGCTGAACTGGATAGGCTGATAGAACTAGATATCATTGAACCAGTAACAGGCCCAACACCATGGGTAAGCCCAATTGTCACTCCACCAAAGCCGAAGAATCCAGATGAGATACGCATTTGTGTGGACATGCGTGTTCCCAACAAGGCAATAATGCGTGAACGCCATCCTACTCCGACTGTAGATGATATGATCTACCGCTTGAATGGTGCAACTGTATTCAGCAAGTTAGATTTAAACAAGGGCTATCATCAGCTTGAACTTGATGAGGAGAGTCGATTCATCACAACGTTTACGACACATCGAGGTCTGTATAGGTACAAGCGCCTGAGTTTTGGTATTAACAGTGCTGCCGAGGTATTCCAGCACATCATCAGCCAGGTATTGCAAGACATACCTAATGCTGACAACATGTCTGATGACATCATTGTTTATGGCCGTACCCAAGCTGAACACGACAAAGCTCTTCGTGCAACATTGCAACGCTTACGAGAAAAGAATTTGACGTTAAGCCGAGCAAAGTGTGAGTTCAATCAACATAAAATTGAATTCTTTGGACATGTACTTAGTGACAAAGGTCTGTCTCCAGATCCTAAGAAAGTTGCAGATATCAAGAATGCTGCACCTCCTTCAACGTCCACTGAAGTACATAGTTTTCTGGGAATGGCAAACTACTGTTCTCGCTTCATTCCAGATTTTGCTACCATTACGAAGCCTCTACGTGAGCTCCTGAAGAAAAATGCATCATGGTACTGGAGCGATATCGAGCAAAATGCATTTGATGCTGTGAAAGATGCACTAGTAGAGAATGCGACTGCTGCATTCTTTGATCCATCAATGGACACTGAGTTAACGGTGGATGCTAGTCCTGTTGGTTTAGGTGCTGTGTTAGCCCAACACAAACCTGGTCAACCAGATTCCAGAGTAGTAATTGCCTACGCCAGCCGTTCTCTCACAGATGTTGAGCAACGATACAGTCAGACAGAGAAGGAAGCTCTTGCTCTTGTATGGGGCTGTGAACACTTCAATGTGTATCTGCTTGGTGCACCCTTCACCACGATAGTCACTGACCACAAACCGTTGGAGACCATCTTCAATAATCCAAAGTCCAAACCACCAGCTCGCATTGAGAGATGGGCTCTTCGTCTGCAACCATACAACTTTACGGTGAAATACAAGCCGGGTGCAGGCAATCCCGCTGATTACATCAGTCGACATCCTGCAAACAGTTTCACCATCACCAAGCATCAGCAAGTTGCCGAGGAATATGTACACTCTGTAACCTGTGATGCAGTCCCTAAGGCTCTTACTCTTGATGAAATCCGTACTGCAACTCTAGAGGACCCAACTCTGCAAGCAACAGTGGATGCATTGACTAAGAAAAAGTTTCCACGCATCCCACCCTCAGGAGTTGACCAAGATGCATTCAAAGCACTTGAACGCATCCAGACAGAATTAAGTGTTACGCAACAACGCGACACTGTGCTGCGAGGTACTCGTATCGTTATTCCAGCTGTTCTCCAGCAACGTGCTCTGAAGCTTGCACATCAAGGACACCAAGGTCTTGTTAGGACCAAACAGCTGCTACGAGAAAAGGTGTGGTTTCCTGGCATTGATCGTCAAGCAAAGGATATGCATGATGCCTGTGTCCCTTGCCAAGCTGCAGTGGATACTTCAAGACCAACACCTCTACAACCTTCACCACTACCTGCTGCACCATGGACGGAAGTATCAATGGACTTCTGCGGACCACTACCAACTGGAGAGTACTTGATGGTAGTCATTGATGATCACTCATGTTATCCAGAAGTAGAAATCATCAATTCCACATCTGCAAAGGCCGTCATCCCGAAACTTGACAAGATCTTTTCAAACTTTGGCATTCCTGAAGTTGTCAAGACGGACAATGGACCGCCATTCAATGGACAAGACTTTGTCAACTTTGCTGAGCATATTGGATTCAAACACCGCCGTGTGATGCCACTACATCCTCAAGCAAATGGAGAAGCTGAGAGATTCATGCAACCTCTCATGAAAGCGGTACGCTGTGCTCATGCCGAAGGACGATCCTGGAAACAAGCTATGTATGCTTTTCTCAGGAACTACCGTGCAACACCACATGGAACACTGGGCAAGTCCCCTGGTGAACTTTTATTTGGACGTCCTATGAGAATCGCATAACCCGTCATGCCAGCCGAGGTAACGGATAAACGTCTCGCTCAGAAGGATGCACTAGCCAAGGGCAAAATGAAAATTGCTCATGATCAACGTGCAAAGGAACAGTTCATAAAGGTTGGTGACACTGTTCTCGTTAAAAAGAAAAAGAGGGAAAGTTAGATATGCCGTATGATACAAAACCATATAAAGTGATTAGTGTAAAAGGAACTATGGTAACAGCTAGTAATAGAGATCATAGTATAACACGTAATATGGCTTATTTCAAAGTGATTCCAACTAGTGTAGAAAATGATGAAGTGCAAAGTCGTGCAAAAGAAAAAGAAAAAAATAGTTATAACCCGACAAACAATTCATCAAGGGATGTTATTGTATTTAGGGACTCTCGTCCTAAACGTCATGTTAAACGCCCTACACGATTTGATGATTAATTGTGTTCCTATGTAATGAAAAGTATTTACTTATTGTGCTAAACTAAATTTAATATTGTTTGAATAATGCAGATATCTCATTCAATATTTTGTAACTTTGTAGTACAGTTTCTTTCATGTTTGTTTAACATTGCATATATATTTTTAACATTGAAATCCTTTGTGGAAAAGATTAAGTTGTTTAAATTCTTTGTGTGCTTAATTAATGTTAAATGTATGCAGTATCTCTTGATATGGTAATAACTTACTTTGTGTCAATAACTTTGCTTTGTGCTACAAGCATGGTAGACATCCTGTATTCATTCTTTTTAAAGAAAAGAAGGGATGTCATGTTCACAGAAAATGGTACCATCCGTTTTCTATGTGCGGCGGCTGAGACGCCAGAGAGAGAGAAGGTAAACAATAGAGCGTACAGGACGCCCGCCAAGCTTGGTAGCTACTAGTCATGTAATCATATTAAGTATTAGTCAGTAACCAAGTCATGACTTTACATCAACCCTACAACCAAGACTTCCTCAGTAACACACAAACACCACAATGCCTAGTGTCCCTTGCTGGTGTCAGCATCATTGCATGGAGCGTAATTGCAAGACAGGATCGTTTGCCTTAACTGGCCGCCCCTCCTGCAAGCATGTTGCTCTGTTGAGTGATTCCTCCTGTGTCGTGCAGACTTGATGTGGCTCTCTGAAGGAGGCATGCTGGAGTAACAGGGAGGAGAAAGTAGGATGGGATTTCTACGGTGATTTTCTATATGGAGGTCTCGAAACTTGTAGTCCCTATAGCTGTGAAGAACCCCAATATACGTCTCTCATGGTGACTGACGTAGGGCCAATTACAGATCAGCTGGGACAACCGAATTCCACGGTCCTGTGCACAGTTCAAGTAGTAACGGCTTCCTGGTTGACCAAGGGTTGTTGTGCGTTAACGACGGAGAAGCGACGGAGGCAGTTGTGTTGAAGAAATGTGGTACAGGACTATCTACAAGACCAAGCAGTGACGGCACTCAGCCAGAGACAATGGACGTCTGTCTACATATTTAATTTTTTAGAGTAGGATGATGTATATTTGTTTAGCTAGGATGTATTTTTTTCAGTTAATAAAGTTGTTGCACACAGCTAGCTTGCTTTAGCAGTGTTGCAAAAACTTTATTTCGGGGAGAAGGGGAGATGTAACACTGTAAAGGTGTTTGGGTTAGTTGTATTTAAAATACATAGAGATACATGAGTCACAGACAAGGATTTGACAGGCGCCATTCTGGCGGCCTGAATCTCACACCTCTAAGCGTTAATGACCTCAAGTGACCTGAGGTCAGATCATGCGAATTCCACCTTGCTTCTGCTAATCTTATAATTGGAGCCTGGTAGCCTTCAAACATGCCGACGTTTAAGGAGAGGCTTGGTAAAGTGCCTGAGGCTATCTACTTGTGGGCGGAGTTAGTTACTAGGTTCCCCAATATATACTCTGAGAGCAGAGCATAGGAGGATAAGAAAGAAGACCAGGCAGCAGAGCAGGAGGACAACAGCCGAGACAGGCTGTCGGTCGGACGGGGGTGACGCTGCCTGACAGCTGCAGACTCCCCCCACCCCCCCTCTATCCAGCTATAGGCAGACACTTGGTGAGTTGAACATTAAGGTGACTTGGTCGTGTTTACCTATGTTGTGTGATGATCAGGGGCAGTCAGTTGTAGGGTTCTCAAATTCTTGGATGATGACTCACTTTGCATATTAAACTTGAACATTTGAATTGCTTAAATTATGATACTTATGTGAAATATAGTTGAATTTATTATTTAAATTGTCTTTTAACTTGGTTCCCTAGAGTTTTTGAGTTGAGGTGAGAAAGCCTCTTTGGTTATTGGTTCATGATTTTAATGAGTACATGATACAGTTGGAACAGACTAATAATGACCTTTTGATAACATCTTTTGAGAATATTGTAATACAGACAAGTTCCATTCCTTGTCTTGTATGTAATGGTCTTGAATGGATGGTGGCAGCATTTCCTATTTCTTCTTCTACTATCTACTCTTCTACTTCTACTATCTACTCTTCTACTTCTACTATCTACTCTTCTACTTCTACCTATCTACTCCTCTCCCTCCACCCCTCTCCGAACTCTCTCTTTCAACTAATGACCCTCCTCGCTCCTCCCACCTCTCTACCTCTCTCACCCCAAACCCTCACTAATTACCTCATTATTCATCTCTTTCCTTTCGTTTCTCTTAAACGTTTGTGGCAGTGAAATGTGTTCTAGAGTTCTCTCTAGAGTTTCGGGTAGCTGATCAAATTACGGCGCCTTGTAGTCTTAGCACCTAGGTAGTCAAATACCTAGGTTACAAGGTGTTGAACGAGAGAGGTTGCCTTAGGAACTCTGGAGGGGCTCTAGAATAGTTAGCTAACTGAGGACGGGATAACGGACTAGAGAGAGCTGATTCCCCCGGCCTCGTTAGTTAACTGGGGGTTGGAATAATGGACAAGAGAGAGCCATTTCCCCCACCCCCCGTTACAGCAGGACTCGTGATTCTGTTGCGTGGATTCGATTCCTGCACCAGGCAGAAATAAATGGGCAAAGTTTTTTTCACCCAGAATGGCCCTGTTACCTAGCAACAAATAGGTACCTGAGAGTTAGTCAGCTGTCACGGGCTGCTTCCTGGGGTGAGTGTGTGTGGTGTGGCGGAAAAAAAGTAGTTTTAAGTAAACCGTTGATTGACAGTTGAGAGGCTGGCCGAAAGAGCAAAGCTCAACCCCCGCAAAAACACAACTAGGTGAATACAACTAGGTGAATACAACTCATAAATACTGGTGGAGACAAACGTGAGATCCAGCTTCCCCCCTTCAATGTGGGTTGGTTCCTCGAGTTAAACAGACTGATTTCTGTTATTGCACATCATCCAAAAGCTGTGCAATATGTCTTCCGTTGGCGTCGGTTCTTGGTGAATCAAGTAGTAATTCACTATGAGCGTTGAAGTCGCCCGAGATGACAGTAGGTGTAGTGACTGCTATTTCAAAGATTGCAGAGATCCATGTCATCTTCTCTAGGGCTCCTGTATACATTGAAGATGGACAGCATTGAGTTCCTAATAGTGAGATTAACACCCATAATTTGGACAGTTCACCCACAGTTAGGCAGGTCTGTGATTGCCGTGCCTAAATTTCTAACTAGAAATGAAATGCCTCTTGAGCCACCTTGTGCAATTGGGCAGTGGAAACCTTGATATCCTGGGATATTGATATATTTTTCAGTCCTGCTGAGCACATCACAGGGTGTAGGGTTTTTATATATCTCTTCAGAGCACCCGTTTTCCCCAACCACAGGGCATGGGGTTAGGGAGCCGGTCGGCCGAGCGGACAGCACGATGGACTTGTGATCCTGTGGTCCCGGGTTCGATCCCGGGCGCCGGCAAGAAACGATGGGTAGAGTTTCTTTCACCCTATGCCCCTGTTACCTAGCAGTAAAATAGGTACCTGGGTGTTAGTCAGCTGGCACGGGCTGTTTCCTGCGGGTGGAAGTCTGGTCGAGGACCGGGCCGCGGGGACACTAAAAAAAAAAGCCCCGAAATCATCTCAAGATAACTTCAAGATGGGGAGAGGTGAGTGCCCCTTAAGCACACACATTTCTCTATGAACACAAATATGCTAAAATATATATAAATAGTTAGTATCCACACCTCACGGGAGTTAACATGATAATAATAATTGGTTTGTACAACGAACAGAGCTTTTGTATTTGTTTTCTTATATAAGACACAGCACACAAAGGAAGAGGGTGCACATTAATTCGTTTCAAATTCTTAAAAAAGAACTAAAGCTGAGGGCAAAACAACAAGTTGCCTGAAGGGCAGGTATGATGACTTTGACAACAACATACATTGAAAATTACTTCAAAGTTGAAGTTCCTCGCAAGGCCCCGGGTTATCATATATGAGCATGGTGATTCCTCCGGCCGCCTCCATACCCACTCGTGGGCACCTGCCAGGTCGTTCACTCTCCTCATTGATTGAATGATGGAGATTAAGCCAGCCAGACGTGGCAAGGGCATGAGTAGCCCGTAACTACCCTCCTGTGAGAAACCATTCGGAAAGTGGTACCCCCTCGATGACGACCCTACATAGGTAGTTAGCTACCAGCTGTCTTGGCTGAGGGTCTCCCCATTGCGACTATGTTTCACCCTGTGCACCCATTGCACTGTGATCCTGAGACTAAGGTGGTCTGCACTGGACGTGGACTTAGACCGTATTCTGTAGAGGAATATATCCTGGTTAGGGCTTTCACAGAGCAAATCTCTAGGTCGTTCCTGGTGAGGCTTACAAGCACTGTCCTGCACCATCCCCCCCTCTCCAGCTTACGGTGATTGAAGAGGTAGATGCTATGTTCTTGCCGGAATGTTCCCTGGCCCACTGAAAGATCTCTGGGGTGCCGTACTTATCACACTTGCTCTGATGTGGACGGGAGAGTAGAAAGTTATCAGCAGAGACCTGGGTGTCTAATACAGGCCTCGTCACCTTAGCAAGCAATGATATCAGGCTTGCTGAAGATCCCTCCATCCGGTATACCGACCTCATGTACCACTACAAAACCTCTTTGCCGCAGGCGGCCAGCTACGAACCAGGTGATATCATGTAATCCTGAACCCCTAATCGTCTTATGGTAGGCTTGCGATATATTACTAAGAGTACCCGGTCTCCTGCAAGCATCGCAGAGACCAGAAGCCCTGGGTCTACCCCTAGCAGCTCTTGACGGAGTGGCTACAGCATTTGCTCTAATCTGTATTGCATGAGCAAGATCTTCCCCGCTTAGTAGACTGGACGAAACCCACTTGTGGTAAGGTCGAGCGTTACAAGCAGATTGAAGACTGTGCCGTGCCGTCAACCATGCTGTACAGTTTAGCTTTCCAAACCTTAGAGCGCTCAGACGTTCTGTTAGAAGCAGTTCTAGCGGCCGTAGTCCGGTCTTCCCATCCATGCATTCAAGCTTGGAATGCGGGTAGAGCCGCTGCCACTACCACTGGATCTTCAGTAGCCGGTTGTTGCTGCAAATTCAAGAATTCCTAGACCATCATCCATTACGTCAGCATAGAATAAGGCATTGGGGCTTTCGTGGAGCAGTCGTTGTCAGCCACAATTGGCCTGCCGCAATCATCTATTGAGCTGCGACAACTCTCTTTTAATCACGCAACCGAGAAGAAGCCAGTGGTTCATTTTGGGAATTAGGTGGTGTTTAAATAAGTATAACAACCTCTGTTGGGGTTTGAGGGATCCTTGACGATGTTTGTTAGACCCTCCTCAGACAGGAAACCATAGGATATACTTGTACTCATCTGCTACGCTCATAATTCAAGGGCGTCATCACAGACATAATAATCCCACCTGGTGGGGACAAACCATGTCTTTCAAAGCCCATCCTCTAGTGGAAAAAACTTCCACATCAACCATAAATTGTTAATACAACAGGTAGAAATAAATTGCCGCTGGTTGTGTTAATTCCATTATAAGTAAACACATTAATTAGTCATAAAAGGGTCTGAAAATGACGACTATACTCCTGAAATGGTGTTAATTTCCCCGCATTGTCATCATCTCGTCACAAGATCTGTTACACTAAAATCTTCAGTCTCAGGACTAAAACCAAAATAAAATTAATCTGCTAAATTAATTATATAGTCAATAAAGATTTGACATCAAATTCCGAATCTCAATGAAACTAGTTGAGTATGACACCGAGGCAGAAAGAGGGCAGCGACCATGGTTGTTGTTGGTGAAACTTGAGATGCGACAGAGCGTGTCTCCCACAATGCAGAAGATTACTCCAGCAAGTCCCAGAAACCAGCGTAACTTACATTAGTCATTATTTGCTGCCAAGACTTGACAGAAGTAAGGAAAATACTGTTTATTTTTTATAATAGTACATAATTTTTTGTCATTAATATGTATCTAGGATTAAATCGTATAATGTAGGAAAACACAACCTGAAATGGTAGGGGTTATTTATTTATAATTACCTCAATTTCATGTGTAACACCCGTGCTTTACACTTTAGCGTCAGTTTTATGTTGTACCTAATTGACAGGTAAATTTTGATCGAATGAAACATCAGTTCAGCTGGTACATCTCAGGACCACACCGTCGCCATTATCGCCCCCGTCCACGATTCCTTAAAGGACTAGACTGGTAGTCCTCTCTGTCTGAGTAAGACAACGAGGACTCCAAGCTCTCCACCTCCGCAAGATTTCTGCATTCCACCACAAATTCTTTGTACTCTATCTTGCATCTTTGGTTCCTAATGGATTCCTGAGTTAGTGTAGGAAAGCTCTGTTGCAGGTGCTGGTTAATACCTCCCCGGCCTCTCTGGGGTATACCTTCCAGCCTCATCTCATGTGCCATGAGATGTTTCTCCTCATTGATGCATCTCACTGTGCGCCTACCTGCTCTAAACGCAGCTTCTTCGAGTTCACGATGGAATTCTATTCTGTGCATAAGGCTCTGATGGACTCGCTTTGCTCTATAGTCAAAATAGTGTGGAGGGAACCACATTCAAAATGCCCGCCAGGGAATATTCCTTATGTTAGCCACTCCTGATTGATGGGCGGCAGTCCGACGCCGTGCGTCTGCGCATCACCCATGCGCATGCCCGGAGGCGAGAGAGAGAGCAGCACTGCACCGAAGACACACCTGTTAGTGACGCCTCCTGCACACTAGATACCCAGCACCTCGTATTGGCCAGCTACCATTGGACCTCGCCCATCCTCGCCCCTGAGAAGCCGTCGTATTGCTTCAGCCCTCCCAGAGAAGACTCCAGCTCAAGGTGAGCAACTGTATTCCCCGTTTTCTACCCATTTCTGTGTATGTTGATTACCACGTGGTTGGTCGGCCAAAACCCCTAAGCGACTGCCTCCACAATAGATTAATCCACAAACTGGACAATCTGGCAACCAGTCATCCAAAACGGGATCATCATAAAGGTCATCCATCATGCTGATAGAGTCAGCATGTCTCCGAAATGGTTTTCACAAAAAAATATGGGTAACAAGGCACAAAAGCCCATGACAGGGACAGATGGCCTTCAGGAAAGCTCAAACCAAGTGTTACTGACAAAGGGCCTTACTGCAGGTAGACAGATGATTCCCATAGAGCAGCATCAGGGGTAGAGAAGCCTCAGCAGTTTGCTAAACCAGGACTGCCACGAGGCCAGCGGAGGATTTTACACGGTCACCGCATGCGCTAACAGTGCACTATGTACTCTCTAAAGCATATACAGTCACAAGCGAGGAGCGTCGAAATGCAGATGCCGTGGGAGAGAGTCATCGTTACTTGATTACTTGCTGAAGAGCGCACAAAGTACTCTCAACAATGTTCAGAACCTCCAAGATGAGTTTCTTGGTCGATGTCCTTTCACCTGAACAGAAGTGATCAAAGCCAACAGATTGACACTCGTTGATATGTAGTGTCAATACGTCAACGGTTTCTTTCTAAACTAAAATATCCTAACTTCAGCAGGTAATGCAGGAAACGAGTTGCGAAGACCATCAAGAAAAACACAAACAAAACCAAAACCATGTAGCGGGTAAGACAGTTGCAGTGACAGGTGAGTCTTCCGTCATCTGCCTTCTCCCTGTAAAGTACAAACTGATGATAAGCACATGAAAGCTAACCTGGCTGGACGGAGGTGAAGCAGTCGTTGGTGGCGCTCCTGTCAGAATTCGGGCCGATGTACGTGCTGATCTGGAGACTGTGGATGTTACAGGTGGGGCTGGTGTAGCAGAATATGGGGATGGGAGACGCCTGGCTGGCCATGACGGCACAGTGAACCACACTTCCAACAGTGACAGTCTTCACGACATGCGCCGGGTCGTCCAAGGTGGCGGTGTGCACCCTGACCGGGTACCACATCAACCCCTGGGAAGTTATGGTGTCTGAGCAGACCTCACTGAGGACTGTAAGCAGTAGCAGAAGTGCTGTCGTATGATGGTAAATCATGATGGCAGCCGCACCAGCGTGTCCTTCCCTCACAGCAGTAACACCAGCGTGTCCTTCCCTCACAGCAGTAACACCAGCGTGTCCTTCCCTCACAGCAGTAACACCAGCGTGTCCTTCCCTCACAGCAGTAACACCAGCGTGTCCTTCCCTCACAGCAGTAACACCAGCGTGTCCTTCCCTCACAGCAGCCACTCAAGCTTGTCCTTCCCTCACAGCAGCCGCAAGTCTACTGTTCCACTTCCAAGACACGCCTCGCCCAACAGTATGAGAATCAATAAACATTTGTCCATATTTTACTTGTTGCGATTAGACCTGGGACCAAGTGGTGGGACCAGGTGATAGGACCAAGTGCTGGGACCAGGTGACAGGACCAAGTGCTGGGACCAGGTGATAGGACCAAGTGCTGGGACCAGGTGATAGGACCAAGTGCTGGGACCAGGTGATAGGACCAAGTGCTGGGACCAGGTGATAGGACCAAGTGCTGGGACCAGGTGATAGGACCAAGTGCTGGGACCAGGTGATAGGACCAAGTGCTGGGACCAGGTGATAGGGGACCAAATACTGGGTACAAGTACTGGGACATAGTGCTAGGACAAAGGACTGGGATCAAGTGCCGGGAATAAGGGCTGAGACCAAGTGCTGGGACAGGTGTGTATTCGTTGAAAGTTTTGAATACATGTTTTATGTTAGGTGTGTGTTGAGGGTATATATATATATATATATATATATATATATATATATATATATATATATATATATATATATATATATATATATATATTTATGATCGATGTTCCCTTCGGGAATCTTAATTTTAAGATGAATAGGAAAACCAGGGATATACTGAACATCTTGTTTCAGATTCTTTACTTTAAAATGCATAACGTTTCGAATACTTCTCGTATTCATCATCAGATCTAAAAGAAAAAAACAGAAATCACAATCAAATAGCTGGTAAACAAAGAACTCATACTGAATATAATTGCCTATCAAAGAAAGGAAAATGCTTAAAAAAACAAAACACTTAAGCGCACTTAAAGTGATCAATACAAATAAAACTTATTAACTGTCACATATATTAAAACTAATTTAAAAATCCAATAAACTACAAGATGAAATTTATAACTACTAAAACAAACCATTCTATTAAACTTACGTGAAGTGATCAGAAGCGAAACTTCACCTAACACATAGATACTAAACACTATTACAAATATTTATATAATGACTACAAATCTACAAAAAATGTATGTAAAATACAAACAGAATAAACGACAATTATAAAGTACTAACCAAAATCTTATAAAAAACTCAAATATTAAATAAAATTAAATACCAAAGAATGTATTATATATACTAAATAAAAGATTATATTAATGTACAATGTCAAGACTTGAAATAAGTAAGAAAGGGCAAAGACATGGTAAACTAAACAAAATTATAATAAAATTAAACTACCAGAATGAACTATAAATCAAATTACAGGGCCTACTGTGCACTATACAGTGTACAATTGAACAGCTGAAAGGTTGCTATTTAACAGAGGCCGCAGCTCCTTTATATATAAGGATTCCATTACTCTCAAATCTGACTGGCCATTCATACAAGTGTCCAGAATTTTAAAATCAGATTAAAGCAGAGAATGATCAAACTCATAACAATGGTTTCTAATCTCCGAAAATGCTGGTTTAGACAATGGTAATCCAGTCCTAAAAGATAATCCCCGGTGCTCAAGTATCCAAATCTTATTTGTATTGATCACTTTAAGTGCGCTTAAGTGTTTTGTTTTTTTAAGCATTTTCCTTTCTTTGATAAGCAATTATATTCAGTATGAGTTCTTTGTTTACCAGTTATTTGATTGTGATTTCTGTTTTTTCTTTTAGATCTGATGATGAATACGAGAAGTATTCGAAACGTTATGCATTTTAAAGTAAAGAATCTGAAACAAGATGTTCAGTATATCCCTGGTTTTCCTATTCATCTTAAAATATATATATATATATATATATATATATATATATATATATATATATATATATATATATATATATATATATATATATATATATATATATATATATATATATATATATTATTAAATATGACCGAAAAAGTAAGATTAATAATTCTAACACGAATTTTCTCAATCTTTCGTACATTTCTTGTCACTGTTGGTGGTAATTCAAAAAATCAATTCTCCAAAATTAATTTTTATTTCTAGTCTGACGCGACACTTGAGCGCGTTTCGTAAAACTTATTACATTTTCAAAGACTTTAGTTTACACGTACACAACTGAATAGAACTTACACATCTCCGATTTGTTTATATCTACATTTGAGTGAGGTGGATAGGGTGAGGTGGTATTAATAGGGTATTAAATTCATCAACACAAGACAGAACACGAAACAATGGGTATTGAATAGAAGTGATTGTAGAAAGCCTATTGGTCCATATTTCTTGATGCTTCTATATTGGAGCGGAGTCTTGAGGTGGGTAGAATATAGTTGTGCATTAATTGGCTGTTGATTGCTGGTGTTGACTTCTTAATGTGTAGTGCCTCGCAAACGTCAAGCCGCCTGCTATCGCTGTATCTATCGATGATTTCTGTGTTGTTTACTAGGATTTCTCTGGCGATGGTTTGGTTGTGGGAAGAGATTATATGTTCCTTAATGGAGCCCTGTTGCTTATGTATCGTTAAACGCCTAGAAAGAGATGTTGTTGTCTTGCCTATATACTGGTTTTTTTGGAGCTTACAGTCCCCAAGAGGGCATTTGAAGGCATAGACAACATTGGTCTCTTTTAAAGCGTTCTGCTTTGTGTCTGGAGAGTTTCTCATGAGTAGGCTGGCCGTTTTTCTGGTTTTATAGTAAATCGTCAGTTGTATCCTCTGATTTTTGTCTGTAGGGATAACGTTTCTATTAACAATATCTTTCAGGACCCTTTCCTCCGTTTTATGAGCTGTGGAAAAGAAGTTCCTGTAAAATAGTCTAATAGGGGGTATAGGTGTTGTGTTGGTTGTCTCTTCAGAGGTTGCATGGCGTTTCACTTTCCTTCTTATGATGTCTTCGATGAAACCATTGGAGAAGCCGTTGTTGACTAGGACCTGCCTTACCCTACAGAGTTCTTCGTCGACTTGCTTCCATTCTGAGCTGTGGCTGAGAGCACGGTCGACATAAGCGTTAACAACACTCCTCTTGTACCTGTCTGGGCAGTCGCTGTTGGCATTTAGGCACATTCCTATGTTCGTTTCCTTAGTGTAGACTGCAGTGTGGAAACCTCCGCTCTTTTCCATGACTGTTACATCTAGAAAGGGCAGCTTCCCATCCTTTTCCATCTCGTAAGTGAAACGCAGCACGGAACTCTGCTCAAATGCCTCCTTCAGCTCCTGCAGATGTCTGACATCAGGTACCTGTGTAAAAATGTCGTCAACATACCTGCAGTATATGGCCGGTTTCAAGTTCATGTCGACTAAGACTTTTTGCTCGATGGTACCCATGTAGAAGTTTGCAAACAGGACACCTAGGGGAGAACTCATGGCGACCCCATCTACTTGCTTATACATGTGCCCATCCGGGCTCAAGAAGGGTGCCTCTTTAGTACAAGCTTGGAGTAGTTTCCTCGGAATATTTTCTGGTATGTCAAGAGGAGTACAGGCTGGATCACGATACACTCTGTCGGCTATCATCCCGATTGTCACTCTGTCGGCTATCATCCCGGATTTCCTCTTGACATACCAGAAAATATTCTGAGGAAACTACTCCAAGCTTGTACTAAAGAAGCACCCTTCTTGAGCCCGGATGGGCACATGTATAAGCAAGTAGATGGGGTTGCCATGGGTGCAACCATGGGTGCAACTAACGTCGTCTATGCCTTCAAATGCCCTCTTGGGGACTGTAAGCTCCAAAAAACCCAGTATATAGGCAAGACAACAACATCTCTTTCTAGGCGTTTAACGATGCATAAGCAACAGGGCTCCATTAAGGAACATATAATCTCTTCCCACAACCAAACCATCGCCAGAGAAATCCTAGTAAACAACACAGAAATCATCGATAGATACAGCGATAGCAGGCGGCTTGACGTTTGCGAGGCACTACACATCAAGAAGTCAACACCAGCAATCAACAGCCATTAATGCACAACTATATTCTACCCACCTCAAGACTCCGCTCCAATATAGAAGCATCAAGAAATATGGACCAATAGGCTTTCTACAAACACTTCTATTCAATACCCATTGTTTCGTGTTCTGTCTTGTGTTGATGAAATTAATACCCTATTAATGCCACCTCTTGTTCTGTCTTGTGTTGATGAAATTAATACCCTATTAATGCCACCTCACTCAAATGTAGATATAAAATCGGAGATGCGTAAGTTCTATTCAGTTGTGTATTTGTAAACTAAAGTCTTTGAAAATGTAATAAGTTTTACGAAACGCGCTCGTGTCGCGTCAGACTAGAAATAAAAATGAATTTTGGAGAATTGATTTTTGATTTACCTCCAACAGTGAAAAGAAATGTACGAAAGATTGAGAAAATTCGTGTTAGAATTATTAATCTTACTTTTTCGGTCATATTTAATACATATATATATATATATATATTATATATATATATATATATATATATATATATATATATATATATATAGCATATATATAGCATATATATATTAACCTTTAAGCACCTTTTTGCATTATTATTTTTGTATCACCCATGTATATCTTGTAACCATCAATGCATAATAAAGCACAAAAAATAAAAAAGGAAGGGGATGGTAGGAGAAAAGCACACAGAAACTGTATTGGAAGGGATCTAAACATTCCCTCTAATGCGTTATGCGTGGTTTCCTCCGAGGCTATGGGTCCCCCTTCTTCCAGCTAGAGGTGGTACTCCCTCCATTGTAAAAAAAAAAAAAAAAAAAAAAAAAATATATATATATATATGTATATATATATATATATATATATATATATATATATATATATATATATATATATATATATATATATATACATGGAAGGTGTGGAAGGTGTGTGCACCTGTGGTATTGCCCTCTTCTATTTTCCTGGTGATCTGTGCTCTCATTTTGCTCCTGTGAAGGTGTCCAACAAGGTGACCCCTTAGCCCCCCTCCTTTTCTGCCTAGCTATCAAAGAGGTCACTGATAGTCTGACAAGCGAGCTAAACATCTGGTACCTGGATGATGGCACTCTAGCTGGAACTCCGGAAACCATTTTGGGGGATATAAGGAAAATCCAGGAGCAGGGAGCAGCCTTAGGCCTCATTCTCAATGCATCCAAATGTGAAATAATCTCCCGCAACCCAGACATCACTGGGCAAAATACAAAATGCTCTTCCAGACATTCTCGTTGTCGAGCCACCGGACTGCACTCTCCTGGGTGCCCCCATTGGCCCACGAGCAATCGAGGAGGTCCTGGCTGCAAAAATCACTGACCTAAAGAGAATGCAGGACAGGATTGACAAGATTGATGCCCATGATGCTCTCTTTCTCCTTACAAGATGCCTGTCTCTCCCTAAGTTGACCTACTTTCTGAGATGTTCTCCATCCTACAGCAGCCCTAAGTTAAATGTGTATGACACCCTTCTGAGGTCCATGCTGGTGAAAGTCCTGAACCTGCCATTGGACGACTCTCAGTGGGAGCAAGCAACCCTTCCTGTAAGACTCGGCGGCCTTGGTGTCCGCACAGCCTCCCAAATTGCTCTACCAGCCTTCCTTTCCTCCTCACATGCATCGCACGACCTCGTCAGAGATATTTTACCTGCAACCCTGAGAGATTCAGCAGGAATACACGATCCTGCTTTCACTGAATGTTCAAATCAGTGGAATGTTCTTGCAGCCCCAGCAACCATTATAGAGCCAACACACAACACAAACAGTCCGGCTGGGACCACCCTCTAGTGGAAAAAGTAGCTGATGCCATGCTAAGCATCGCAACATCAGACAAGGAGAAAGCCTGCCTCAGAGCAGTGCGTGCCCCCCATGCAGGAGACTTCCTCCTGGCAGTACCCATGTCTGCAATGGGCACGCGCCTAGATCCAGAATCCCTTCGTGTAGCAGTGGCCCTTCGCCTTGGTGCCCCAATTCACACTGAATACAAGTGTATTTGCAACAGGGTGGAAGCAGACCAATACGGACTGCATGGGTTGCATTGCGGAAACACAAAGGGCTGGCATGCAAGACACAACGAGGTCAATGACATCATCAAGAGAAGCCTCGTCTCAGCTGGGTGCCCAGCGGAGAGAGAACCTCGCATCCTAGGGGTCCAAAACCCGGATTTCCCAGCACTTCGCCCTGATGGCATCACCATATACTCATGGAAGGAGGGTAGACAGTTGGTGTGGGACTACACATGTGTATCCACCCTGGCCGACACCTATGTACACTTCGGAGCTGATCAAGCAGGTGGGGCGGCCAACCACAGGGAAACAGCAAAATCACTCAAGTACAGGCGACTGGAAGGTCAATACCTCTTTGTTCCCATAGCGTCTGAGACGCATGGCCCCTGGGGCAAGAGTGCCTTGGGATTTCTCAAGGAATTGGGGTCCAAGCTCATTGACGTCACCAGAGACCCAAGGGCTTCCAGTTTTTTATTTCAGCGTCTCAGTGTGGCGATCCAGAGGGGAAATGCTTGCTGCGTCCTCGGTTTCCTGTCCAGAAGCGGAGGAGCTTCAAGAGATCCATAACCTTTAGGCATTTGTTTTGTATGTTTTGTAACCTTTAAATACACAATAAAGGAAAAA
>NW_025567835.1:0-25816 GCF_020424385.1 Procambarus clarkii
CCTAGCTGCTCTCCAGTGGCCCCTAGCTGCTCTCCTAGTGGCCCATAGCTGCTCTCCCAGTGGCCCCTAGCTCCTGCTCTCCTAGTGCCCCATAGCTGCGCTCTGGCCCCCCAGTGGCCCCCCTAGCTGCTCTCCTAGTGGCCCCCCTAGCTGCTCTCCAGTGGCCCCTAGCTGCTGCTCCTAGTGGCCCCTAGCTGCTCTCCAGTGGCCCCTAGCTTCTCTCCTAGTGGCCTCCTAGCTGCTCTCCCAGTGGCCCCTAGCTGCTCCCCTAGTGGCCCCCCTAGCTGCTCTCCCAGTGGCCCCTAGCTGCTCTCCTAGTGGCCCCTAGCTGCTCTCCTAGTGGCCCCTAGCTGCTCTCCTAGTGGCCCCTAGCTGCTCTCCCAGTGGCCCCTAGCTGCTCTCCTAGTGGCCCCTAGCTGCTCTCCTAGTGGCCCCCTAGCTGCTCTCCTAGTGGGCCCTAGCTGCTCTCCAGTGGCCCCTAGCTGCTCTCCTAGTGGCCCCCTAGCTGCTCTCCCAGTGGCCCCTAGCTGCTCTCCTAGTGGCCCCCTAGCTGCTCTCCTAGTGGCCCCTAACTGCTCTCCAGTGGCCCCTAGCTGCTCTCCTAGTGGCCCCCTAGCTGCTCTCCCAGTGGCCCCCTAGCTGCTCTCCTAGTGGCCCCTAGCTGCTCTCTCTAGTGGCCTCCTAGCTGCTCTCCTAGTGGCCCCCTAGTGCTCTCCTAGTGGCCCCCTAGCTGCTCTCCTAGTGGCCCCCTAGCTGCTCTCCTAGTGGCCCCCTAGCTGCTCTCCTAGTGGCCTCCTAGCTGCTCTCCTAGTGGCCCCTAGCTGCTCTCCTAGTGGCCCCCTAGCTGCTCTCCTAGTGGCCCCCTAGCTGCTCTCCCAGTGGCCCCCTAGCTGCTCTCCTAGTGGCCCCCTAGCTGCTCTCCCAGTGGCCCCTAGCTGCTCTCCTAGTGGCCCCTAGCTGCTCTCCTAGTGGCCCCCTAGCTGCTCTCCTAGTGGCCCCTAGCTGCTCTCCCAGTGGCCCCTAGCTGCTCTCCTAGTGGCCCCCTAGCTGCTCTCCTAGTGGCCCCCTAGCTGCTCCCCTAGTGGCCCCCTAGCTGCTCTCCCAGTGGCCCCCTAGCTGCTCCCCTAGTGGCCCCTAGCTGCTCTCCCAGTGGCCCCTAGCAACTCTAGGGGACACCCAGGTGCCCTCTGTGTCTCCTAGCTACTCTACCTATTGACCTATTGGTCTGCTATAATTTTTATTCAAGTGGCCTACTTAATTCACTCTCTTTCTCTTCACCCTCTCTCTCCTCTCCCCTCCCATCCTCTCCCATCCCCTTCCCTCCTCTCCCCCCATCTCCCCATTCACCGAGTGGGTCTCCCTACGAAGATCCTCGTAGGCTCTGTGTGGAGCACGTTCTCCCCATTTCCCCTCCGTCACAAAAAAGACTGTGATTTAGGTTAATCAAAAGCGTCAAAAGTTAAGCTGCCCGGAGCCGGAACTCGTTAGTTCCGGGACGCGTCAATATTGCGGTGCTTTAATTTCCCTAAACCACCGTAATTGTTACGCTGGGGTCGATGGCGTTAAACATTTTGTGCGTTCTCACTGTCGCTGTCCAGATGTGTGGGAGGTCGGCCCGTAGAGTTATTTCTATTTTTTTTTTATTATTATTTTCTACCACAGACGTGGCCACACATTTACAATGCTAACCAGCATATATACTGTGTGTGTGTACTCACCTTCATGTACTCACCTAGTTGTTCTTACCTGGTTGTGCTTGCGGGGGTTGAGTTTTGGCTCTTTGGTCCCGCCTATCAACTGTTAATCAACTGGTGTCCAGGTTCCTGAGCCTATTGGGCTCTATCATATCTACATTTGAAACTGTGTATGTAGTCAGCCTCCACCACATCACTACTTAATGAATTCCATTTGTTTTAACTACACTGACACGGAACAAATTCTTTCTAATGTCTCTGTGGCTCATTTGAGTACTCGGCTTCCACCTGTGTCCAGACCAACCACTTGGGCTGGACGGTAGAACGCCGGTCTCACTTCATGCAGGCCGACGTTCAATTCCCGACCGTACAAGTGGTTGGGCACCATTCTTTCCCTCCGTCCCTTCCTAAATCCTTATATCCTGACCCCTTCCCAATGCTATATAATTGTAATGGTTTGGCGTTTTCCCCTGAAAATTCCCTTCCGTTCTACCCATGTTAAATAGTGTCTTTGTCCACCCTGTCAATTCCCCTGAGAATTATGTACGTGTTGATCATGTCTCCCCTTACTTTTCTGTCTTCCAGGGACGGGAGGTTCAACTCCCTTAGCCTTTCCTCGTAGCTCATACCTCTCAGCTCTTGGGATAGTCTGGTGCCGGTATTCCTCTCAATCTTCTCTAACTTTGTCTTGTGTTTAACTAGGTATGGACTCCAGGCTGGAGCTGCATACTCCAGGATTGGTCTGACATAAGTGGTATATGTCAGACCACGATTCCTTACACAAGTTTCTAAAGGCAGTTCTTATGTTGGCCAGTCTAGCATATGCCACTGATGATATTCTTTTGATGTGGGCCTCTGGGGACAGGTTCGGTGTGATATCAACCCCCAGATCTTTCTCTCTATTTGACTCTTGCAGGATTTCACCTCCCAGATGGTACCTTGTATTCAGCCTTCTGCTCCCTTCGTTAAATTTCATTGATTTACACTTTCCTGAGTTAAACATTAGTAGCCATTTTCTAGACCATTCCTCCAGTTTTTCCAGGTCGTTCTCTAGTCTCTATCTTCATCTGTCATGATTATTCTCATAATTTTTGCATCGTCAGCAAACAATGAGGGGAATGAGTTTATACCCTGTGGGAGATCTTTACAGATATTAGAAATAAGATGGGTCCAAGTACAGAGCCCTGTGGGACTTGGCTGGTGACATCTCGCCACTCTGATGTCTCTCCCCTCACAGTTACTCGCTGTTTCCTGTTGCTTAGATACTCCCTTATCCACTGGAGCACCTTACCATTTACTCCTGCCTGTTTCTCAAACTTTTGCAACAGTCTTTTATTGGGTACTGTGTCAAAGGCTTTCTGATAGTCCAAGAAAATGCAGTCTGTCCACCCTTGTCTTCTTGCCCAATTTGTGTCGCCTGGGCATAGAATTCTATTAAGCCTGTGAGGCACGGTTTACCATCCCTGAACCCATGATGGTGAGGTGTTACAAAACACTTTCCCTCCAGATGTTCTACGAGCCTCTTCCTCACGATCTTCTCCGTCACCCTTGCGTTCAGTGTCATATGCAAGATGGGGAAACTGGCCTGTAGTTCAGTACCTCTTGCCTGTCACCCTTTTTGCGTATTGGGACTACATTAGCTGTCGGCCAGCTTTCCGGTAGGTCTCCTGTTTTCAGTGACCTAGTTGTACTCACCTAGTTGTGCTTGCGGGGGTTGAGCTCTGGCTCTTTGGTCTCGCCTCTCAACCGTCAATCAACTGATGTACAGAATCCTGAGCCTATTAGGCTCTATCATATCTACATTTGAAACTGTGTATGGAGTCAGCCTCCACCACGTCACTGCCTAGTGCATTCCATCTGTTAACTACTCTGACTTTGAAAAAGTTCTTTCTAATGTCCCTGTGGCTCATTTGGGTACCAAGTTTCCACCTGTGTCCCCTTGTTCGCGTACCACAAACATACCCTTGTTTGTGTGTGTGTGTGTGTGTGTGTGTGTGTGTGTGTGTGTGTGTGTGTGTGTGTGTGTGTGTGTGTGTGTGTGTGTGTGTGTGTGTGTGTTTGTGTTAAGTGAACTGTATATTAAATATTACATCAGGTTTCACGATTTGCCACTCCGTAAAAAATGCAACCGTTTTGTCTATTCTGTCTATTTCCAATTTTGTATATGGGGAAAATATATATGGTATTAACAGTCTTCTAGCTCTCTGGTAGTTCTCCCATTTCCAGTGAAACATTGCAGATTATTGAAAGGGGAAGGGGGGGGGGTTGTATTCATCCATCTAGATGTGCTTAAAAGGGGTTGAGGTTCAGATCTTGGGTCCCACCTCTCTACTTCGCAATCTACATATTATATCTACATATACCTACATCTACATATATCTACATAGGGCTATGTGGAGTCTACCTCGATCATTTGAATTACTAGCTCGTTATATGTCTTTAACCCTAGCACGTGTGTGTGTGTGTGTGTGTGTGTGTGTGTGTGTGTGTGTGGTGTGTGTGTGTGTGTGTGTGTGTGTGTGTGTGTGTGTGTGTGTTTAACACGTGTTGATGTGCACGTGCACACGTGTCCATGTGCACGTGTGTACACGTGTGTGCACGTGTAACAGCTTACTCTTCTAACAGAGTAGTTTAACGAGCGTGCGCGCGCGCGTGTGATGCGAGTCTCCCTGACAAGATACACCAACGTGATGCAGCATGGGAACTACAATAGGTCTATAGGCCTATTCAGCCCGTCCTCTCGAGCGTTCAAAACGTCACACTAAACTGATGTGTTCAATTGCCCGATCCTAACCTACCCGAGGACCCACAAATAGAAAACGGGTCATAACGTCAATTTTGCAGGCCGCTGTGATATATACGTCAAAATGCGACGTACTAGTCAAGAGGAGGAGTTACCGTTCTTATTTCCTCTGATGTGAACAGTCGTACGTCAACAGCTTTCTCATAGCGAATGTCTGTTTAAAGAATATATTTTACGATCAGCCAATAATTATTAAGGACTCAGACACACTATATTATTAATACTGCATAATTAGAAAAAAAAAAAAAAATATATATATATATAATATATATATATATATATATATATATATATATATATATATAGATATATATATATATTATATATATAACGATCACAAAACATTGATCATTTTATGCGGAAAATCCACAGAGAATATGAAATGAGGTGAACGTTTCGGCTTGTTAAAGCCTTTGTCAACACCAGACTGACTAAGTTTAGTCAGTCTGGTGTTGACAAAGGCTTTAACAAGCCGAAACGTTCACCTCATTTCATATTTCTCTGTGGATTTTCCGCATATATATATATTAGTAGGCTTCAGTTCTATAACTTTTTGCTTTACTCAATCTTTGGTTTAATTTAGTATATGACCGTATATTACGCTTAGGAAAAGTTAATTTCTTTCTTGCTTTCTTTCTCTTTTCAAAATTAATAGTACAAAACGGACATTTTTTGTATTTTTGTTCAACAATCTGTTTATCTACATTCCACTGACGATCACTATAGGTACTATCATTTTTATATGAAAGGTTGGAAGATGTGCAAAACATATAATAAATAAAGATAACAAATATGTAACATGAAAGTCAAGAAAATTAAAACGAAACCTCAAGAAAATAAAGAGTTGCTCAGAAATAGCCGGAGTACCTTTAGGCTAGGCTAGGCGAACACCGTCACTTCACCGCCAACTTCCACCCCCAAATTCTGGCTAACTTCCCACTGGTTGCTCCTCATCTTTCTGCAAACTAACCATTCAAACAGCTTGCCATATTTCCGTCTAATTCCAATCAGCTGCCTGCCTTCTTTACAAATAATTCCCGCTAAATTTCCGACATGGCTAGCTAACTACGCCCAATTTGTTCACCATCTTCACCCTCTACTTCCGCAAAACTCCCGCGTTAACTTCCCGCCAAATTCACTTGAAACTTCCCACCAACTAATCCATCAACTCAACAATAAGCTTTCGCTAACCTGTTGGCAACTTCACGCTAAAGATCCGAACTTACGCCAACCTTAAGAATGTCCTTGGCTCCAGATGGTCTCCTCCGCTGACCTGATACTATGTACACTAACAAAGGAAAAAAGAAGAAGATATCTTGGTGCTTCGCAGAAAGGTTTAAATAGTTGTAAAGGGTGATATACAAGTTACCCTTAAGCGCGAGTGAGAGAGAGAGAGAGAGACAGAGAGATGAGAGAGAGAGAGAGAGAGAGAGAGATAAGAGAGAGAGAGAGGAGAGAGAGAGAGAGAGAGAGACAGAGAGAGACAGAGACAGAGAGAATATATTTTAATTTAATAACGAGACTTAATAATATCAAGTCATTCTTTTAACTTTTAATATAAATTCCAAAATTTAAGCCAGTCGGTCGCAAATTATTTGTTGTCTCGTACTACGAATACCACAATTGACAATAAATGTAATAGTGCATATTATTATTAATAATAATTATGAGATGAGTGACCCTCTTTTTAGAAAACAGTTATAACCCGATGTGCAAATATAAGACACCCATGTAGCCTAGCTCCTGGTAACCGACTCTAGACGATCGAAACCATCATTACTCAATTTCCGCAACAGCAAGGTCTTGATCTTGGTGAACAAGATCATGAACAACAAGATCCTTTCTTGGTGAAATAAAATAATAATTGTGTTCTGTGGTTCTGTATGGATATGCTTCATTTGTTCACGCTATGTTATAGTTGTAATCATGTGATTAATTAACCCCCTCATTACTCTAGCTGTAGGGTAAATAAAGACTAAACAAATAAATAACATGAAAACACGACCTCGGCAAAGTGGAAGAAGAAAAAGAATAATAAAAAAAAAGGCCTAAACTCTGAAATAACACAGAACAACAAGGGCCCATCTGCCACGGGTAGCTAGCCGGTTATATTATATATATATATATATATATATATATATATATATATATATATATATATATATATATATATATATATATATATATACATGGTAGTTTGGTGCTGTGCTTGAGGCCTATCAACCTCTGAAGGGTTATTAAGGCCACCACAATTGCTTACCAAACAACCAGTAAGTACACTCTAGGCCTCAACATAGACATACCTCAACATGCATCTTGCAATGGTACACATCCGCCAGACCTGCAGTATACGTCGAGAACCATAAACACACAGGTTCCTCACCACCTTCAGGAGCTCTTACGACTGAGCATCCAACAAGGTGCTTCAAATATCCCATCGATGCGACTGAGTTTGCAGTGTCAGGTCTGGGAATGTTGTAGGGGAGGGGGGTGGGGGGGGTGAAGGGGGAGGTTCCCCCACAAACACCCCCCCCCCCCCACATTGTTCGCCGTAACCCCTCCCCCTATTTAAGGAGGGTAGAAATAGCCTAAGCTACTCTATTCTTTTAAGATGTATCTTATTGTCTCAATAAACGTACTTGAATTCGGGTACTCCCTTAGGTTAATACAGGTCAGGGTATTATACGCTGATGTATCATGGGGTATTAATTATATGATAGGGGGGAGGTATTAATTGGGTGCCCCTCCTAGCCTATTAGCCCGTAAATTTAACATAACGGTAGCCAGGTGGTCGCCAGTTTGGCTCAACTATTTACAACGTATTTTTTCAATGCATGTTTTTTGTACCCAAACATTTGGTATAGTTTTGTCAGATTTTTGAGGTGGGAAAAGTCTCTCTCTTTCTTGTTTTTTTTTTAACTTTGTCCCACTCCAAGTACTAAGAACAGGAGCACTAAACCGACGATGGAAAATATTCGGCGAGGAGGAAAAAAAATGAATAGTATTCCGTTTATTAGCAAGTTGGTTCGCTACGAGAACACGCCCAGACGCTAACCTTAGCGCTACCGGCTGCTGTTAGCGGGGATTAAAAATGGATGTTATAGGTTGTTAAAAACCTATACCTACCGTTAAACCGTCCTACCCCACAAATGTTGTCTCATTTGTAGCAGTTGTCGTCCCGTTGTGGCGGTTGTTAAACCTCCTGTTGTTTAATTGTGGCGGTTGTTAAACCCCCTGTCTGGTTGTAGCAGTTAAGCCTTCCTGTCGTCGACGCTAACCCCCTCTATGGGCTGGTTGTGGCAACGCTTCTGTCATGGGCGTACGAGTTACCTGATGGTGAGCGCCATCTGTTGGGCGTTACTGGCAGTATAGTGCTGGGGAGGGGGGTGCCCGCTGGCCCTGCGCTTCCTGACCATCTGTACTACCAAAACACCTGCTCTGCCAACACCTGTACTGCCGATACCTGCTCAACTAACACCTGTACAACCGACACTTGCTCTACCAACACTTACAGTACCAATACCTGCACTACCCAGACTCTTGAACTACTAACACCTGTTCTACTAACACTTACACTACCAACACGTGTTCTATCAACACCTACACTACCAATATCTTTGCAACCAACATCTGCTCTACAAGCACCTAATATTAGGCAACCCCATCCCACCCCAACCCATTAGGCGGAAGTATCTGGAATTGTATAATTTGTATGTAATATTACGAATGTATATACATCCTACCAGTGTATGATATCTGCTTGATTATTGTGAAGGTTAAACTGGTCGGTACAGCGACGGTTTCGCTTCTTGCAGGTCGGAGTTCGATCACCGATGGTCCAGGCAATTGGGCACCATTCCTTCCTACCCCAGCTCCTTGTCTTCATATTCTGTGTTATATATAGTCAGTCATACTGCTTTGTGGTTTCTCATCATAATTACCATACTTTCTGACATTTCACATTGTATATATCATACTAAAAAAAATATATTTTTTTACCGATAATGGTACAAAATTTTATAATTAACAGTAAAATATTTAATAAATGTAAAAATTAAATGCAATAAAAAATGTAATTAATTTACATTTAATAAAATGTGATAATATTTCTTTCGATATTATATTAGTGGATAATTTTATTTCACGATTCGGGGCTATTTTATTCTATTCTCAAAATCATTTTGATAACTATGACCTAACAATCTTTGGTTAACTTTAGATTTATCAAAAACAATTGGCTAAATCACTTTTCATTATTTGTACTTTTAGTTGGGTAAAATATCTTAAAATTACAATGTATATTTGGAGTTTGATTTTCACATTTGGTAATGATATATTTTCTTGCCCCCCACAGACCAAGAAGCACCCACCCAACCACATCAAGAGACCCATGAACGCCTTCATGGTCTGGTCACAGATGGAGCGGCGGGAGATCGTCAAGTTCGCGCCCGACACCCACAACGCCGAGATCTCCAAGCAGCTGGGACGCCGTTGGAAGCTTCTGACGGAGGAGCAGCGGCGACCCTACCGCGACGAGGCTGAGCGACTGAAGCAGCTGCACATGCGCGAATACCCGGACTATAAATACCGGCCGCGCAAGAAGTCGAAAGACCCGCTTAAGGGAGTCTCCGAACGCTCCGGCGGGAAGGTTTCGAAGGTTCACCAGATGAACAACATATGCAAGGAGTTCGCCAACAGCATCAAGTCGAAGGAAGGTGCCGCTAGCAAGCCCCAGCTCGACCTTCACACCCTCGAGGACCACGTGAGCTGGCCGCTACCGCTAACACCCACCTCACCGCCTCGAGTCCCGACCAGCCCGGCCACCTCCGATCTTCCAGACTCTCCAGAAAGCGCCTTCAACTTCGACGACCACTCGTTTATCCGAACACCCATGGTTAACTACACGCCTACGCCCACCAGTTACACTTCGGCCGCCGACGGCCATCCTCGATCTACGACAAACACCAGCACCTCCTTCTCCTACCACAACGCAGTTCCCGCTGCTTCACCGCCTAACGGCTCCCGAACCAGTAGTTGTGCATACAGTGTCCCGCAAAGACAAGCGTATCAGTCAAACTTTTATCAGGAGCAAAAGATGGTGCACAGTTACCTGAAGCAGGACGCCCTCAGCAATATTGGCTACTTGAAACGGGAACACGACTATCAGGAACACTTACGTGTGCAACACCAACAACAGCAGCAGCTGCAAAAGTCAAATTACCAACAGCAGCAACAAAAGTCAAACTACCAGCAGCAACAGCAAAAGCCAAACTACCAACAGCATTCTTGTCTTTATTCCCCAGTCAGCACTCATTCCTCGTTCTTTGGTTCAGCAGCTGCGACGCAACAGCACCATCACCACCACCACCATCACCATCAGCAACAGCAGCAACACCAACTGTTGCAGCAGCAGCAGCAGCAGCAGCAGCAGCAGCAACAGCAGCAGCAACAGCAGCAGCCTTCGGTCAAAGTGGAGGCCCAAGAGACTCACCCTGCTACCCTGGATGACCTCGACAACATCGGGGTCACCGAACTCATCCCCATGACCTCTGACCTGAAGGTGGAGCTGGAGTCTTTAGCTGACCTCGGGTACGAGTCGGGGGGCTCAGTGGGCAGCAACTGGGCCAACGTGGGCATCTCTTCCACCACTCCCAACGTCCTGGCGGACTTTGAAATAATGAACGCCTGGATAAATTCCTGAACCACCTGTATATAAAGCTAACCCAACTATTATTGTCTTTCAAAACGCACGTATTCTATGAACTAAAAAAAAAAAAACTATAAAAAAATATATAAAATAAAAAAATAATATAAATTAAATACTTGCCCTGTTGTACATTAGAGCTCACAGGACTCGTGTATAGGACTCAAAAACAGGCTCCTATGTATAGTTCCTGTTATTATAAGTCACAGACATATCCTGTATATAAATACATTTAGATAGATATATATATATATATGTATATAGAGAGAGATAATATCATGCCGGGTATTCCTAGAAATAGTTACCAGTTCACTGGATGAACTTCGCGCTTGCCCAGTATTCATGGTCTCACCTGAAAAACTCTCACTCTAGTCAGTCACAATTGACCATATACAATCACAGTTGAAAACAATTCAGCCTAAGTAATTGTGACATGGGATTCTAAGAATAGTACTTAAGCAGCAGAGAAAGCAGCAGAGGTATATAGACTCCCCAGCTGCCGCTCTAGCATACTTTTCAAGACGCAGGGATCGGAGGGATGTGATATACTCAAGATTAAAAACCAAAGATATATCCGTCAGAGCCAGTCTCTTCCCTATTAATGGTTATTAATAGGTCCATTTCAGGTCCTCTGACCTGAAATCACCTTAAACGCAGACTTGAGGTCACGCATTGCCGAAAAACGGGAGTTATATCACATCTCTCTGAGGAATTCCTGCGTCTTGATTGGTTTAGAGGAGTTGGAGATTAAGTTGTAACCTCACAACTTGAGGTTGCAACAGTCTGGAGGCGTTGCTGGTCAAGTCTCCGGCTGCGACGGAGGTCGCAAGGTTGACCTCTTCCCTGATGGTCGGGTCAACGAGGTCACTTGCTTGACACCCCCCACCCCCCAACTAGCTGGAGTACTTCATGGCTGTCAATTTGCTCTCTGGCTGCTGTCATCTAGCGTACCGTCTTTGACGGAAACTGTCAGAGTGACGGCGTTGTTACTCAAGTAACTGTCGCCGTCACTCGATGGAGAGAGAAACATATATATTGTACTTAATTGTAATGCTGTGTACCCAATGTGCTGAAGATATTAAACTTAAAAAGTATTAATCAATAACTCGCAGAGAAGCCAAGATATGTACAGACATTTCGAAAAACTTAAAATTTGCTTTCATGGAAAAAGCAGAGTATTGTATGATATAAAATATTATAACTTTTGTTTTTGTATTGTGTGTATTTTTAATGTATCACAGAATTTTTTTGTTGTTGTTGATGTTATTGTAGCAAAAAAGTAGAGTTTTAACTAGACAGTATAGAGTTAATATATTGTGTGTTAGAGAGAGTGAGAGAGAGAGAGAGAGTGCGTCTCTCGACAAGCGTCGCTCAGTGAAGACAACGAAGGAACAAGCACACTGGCTGGTTAATGCTTGTTCCAGCTGTAACAACCATTCGTGGGGAGGTGATTAACCCCCCCCCCCCCCTTCGTGTTATGGCTCCTCACAAACTATGCTCCCAACACCTCCTTGGTCGCTTCCATGGGTTGTTTACACACACACACACACACACACACACACACACACACACACACACACACACACACACACACACACACACACACACACACACACACGTATTTCAGAATATTCAAAGCGTCATATGAAAAAGAATGTTGAGAAAACGGGAGACCAAGCTCTCTCTCTCTCTCTCTCTCTCTCTCTCTCTCTTTCTTTCTCTCTCCCTCTCTCCCTCCCTCCCTCTCTCTCCCCTCAACCAGCCCCCCCCCCCAAAAACACCTACATAATCTTTCTAATCTTCACTCGACTCTCAGCCTTGCACCCGACTACATAAGGGTGAGTCAGGTGTGGCAAACCTCGCAGCAAGAATCAATGTATCCCACAGTTCCCTCTAGATTACAAAAGACATGGGTATGTCTATCTAGGTGCAATTATGTCCATTCTCCATTTTGACCAAAACAAACTTTGGTTCTATTCGATTAACCGAATAATTCGATTGAGCCAATTATTCGACTAACCGAATAATTCGATTGACCCAATAATTCGATCAGCCCAATTATTCGACTAACCCATCAATTCGGTCAACCCAATAAGTCGATTAACCGAATAATTTGATTAGACGAATTGTTCGGTTAATTACACGATTACCCCCAAATAATACGAGTGCTTTTACAACTCAATTTACCTTATGTACATTTGGGATATATATTATTTATTTCATATATTTTCTTATATATATTTTCTTATATATATTTTCTTATATTAATATTGATTTTTTTCTTTACATTTTTATTATATTTTTTCTTCTATCGAGTTCACTGTTTTTTTTTCTGTTAACCTCATTCTTCACTTATTTTCAGTCTCCCCTTCTCATTTCTTTCGTTTTTTGTCAATTTCTTTGTTTTTTTTCTATATTCCCCCCCCCCCTCTGTTACGAATAGACATATAATATCATCATCACAGACAGAACACCAACCCAGTGTCTCACAGAAGACCCCTTAGCCTATAGTGAGCTCTTGAGAGCAATTGTGAGAGTATATTACTTATAAATCTATTGTAAGTACTTATGAGAACTTAAAAAGCTCTCTTGGCAACTCTTGAGAGCATATACGTTCTTGTGAATGCCTGTGAACAATGTTATTTGTGAGCTCTTATGAGTGTCTGTGAGGACTTGTGAGCTCTTGTGAGTTCCTGTGAGCACCTTCGAGTGCCTATGAGCTCACAGGCTCCTGTGAGCGCCTGTGAGCTCATATAATTGTCTGTGAGCTCGTGTGTTTGCCGGTGAGTACTTGTGCCAGAGCTCTTTGTGAGCGCCTGTGAAATCTTGTGTCTGTGAGCACTTGTATTTAGGAGCTCTTGTAAGTGCCTGTGAGCACTTGTGTCTATGAGCTCTTGTGACGTTAAGCTCTTGCAAGAGCCTTTTAGTGTGTCTGTGAGCTCTTGTGAGTGCCTGTGAGCTCTTGAGAGTGCTTGTGAGTTATTGTGTCTGTGAGCACTTGTGATTGTGGGCTTCTGAGTGTGCCAGCAAGCTGTTGTGAGTGTTGTGAGTGCCCCTGAGCACTTACGAGCGCTTGTGAGTGCCCCTGAGCACTTACGAGCGCTTGTGAGTGCCCCTGAGCACTTACGAGCGCTTGTGAGTGCCCCTGAGCACTTACGAGCGCTTGTGAGTGCCCCTGAGCACTTACGAGCGCTTGTGAGTGCCCCTGAGCACTTACGAGCGCTTGTGAGTGCCCCTGAGCTTACGACTGTGTGCCCCTGTGTATGTGTGTGAGTGCTTGTGAGTGCCCCTGTGTGTGTGTGTGAGTGTGTGAGTGTGTACGAGCGCTTGTGAGTGTGAGTGTGTGTGTGTGTGTGTGTGTGTGTGTGTGTGTGTGTGTGTGTGTGTGTGTGTGTGTGTGTGTGTGTGTGTGTGTGTGTGTGTGTGTGTGTGTGTGTGTGTGTGTGTGTGTGTGTGTGTGTGTGTGTGTGTGTGTGTGTGTGTGTGTGTGTGTGTGTGTGTGTGTGTGTGTGTCGGTGTACACTGTTGTGGCTCAAATATTTATGCAAACTTGTGTACATAAGATATTTATTAATAGGGATTCCTATGCCTTTATGTAGCAACAACGGACGAATATTTTATACGTTTGCACCACCGAATAAAAATATAGAGTCATGTCTGTCTCTTCTTTGATCATAAACCTCCGGCCCTGGAAACACAAACCTTAACTGTCTCTATTTTCCGCTTGTTACAACTTGTAATAAAGTTGTTACATCTTGGCTTAACGTGTTTATGACGTATTAGAACGTTGTTACAACTTGCTATATTGGTTGTTATAACTGGTTAGGAGGTGTTAAAACTTGTTCGAACGTTGTACCAACGTCGTAGTTTCGGTGTGTGTTTGGAGGGGGGAGACCATGAAGAATTTACGCCAGTGCTCCTCCTCCTGTTTCTACTAAGAGAAGGACTATATAGCCACTTGTGGAGGGGATGGACTTGCTGCATGGGTAACAGCTTCTCCTCCATATCGACCTATTATGCCACCAGAGCGCAACTGCTTAGTCTCCCAAGACTGCAGGATGCCTACTACTATATTGCCACTTGTGGTATTTATCGAAGGGTCAAGTTCAAATGACAAGCAATCATTTACGAAACCGGTTCATCTTTCAACAAACATGGAGGCTCTGGAGACTTGTATTAAAGAATTTATGATCGCCGAAGCACGATACGAGGCTCGTTATAATAAGCTTGGATTGTACAGTTTCAAAGCTCGTAGACTGTTTAATAAATGCAAAGATACTCTCCATGACTGATCAAAGATGTACCGGTTTCGTAAGAGGATGAGCAAAAGCTTGATAAATCCTGGTCCAGAGAGAGGAACGATGGGTAGGAAGCCTCTGGGCTGTACTGATTTAGGGTTTTAGTTTAATTGGGAGAGTTTTTCTTTAAGTTTATATATTCTATAAGAGCTATCTCAGTTGTGAAGGAGAGAATATGGATACGTCACCTTGCCCGCCCTTCCTTGACACAGGCAAGAGCTGACACTCCCTAACAGAGGCAAGAGTTGACACTCTCTAACAGAGGCAAGAGTTGACACTCTCTAACAGAGGCAAGAGTTGACACTCTCTAACAGAGGCAAGAGTTGACACTCTCTAACAGAGGCAAGAGCTGACACTCCCTAACAGAGGCAAGAGTTGACACTCCCTAACAGAGGCAAGAGTTGACACTCCCTAACAGAGGCAAGAGTTGACACTCTCTAATAGAATCAAGAGTTGACACTCTCTAACAGAGGCAAGAGCTGACACTCCCTAACAGAGGCAAGAGTTGACACTCCCTAACAGAGGCAAGAGTTGACACTCCCTAACAGAGGCAAGAGTTGACACTCTCTAATAGAATCAAGAGTTGACACTCTCTAACAGAGGCAAGAGTTGACACTCCCTAACAGAGGCAAGAGTTGACACTCCCTAACAGAGGCAAGAGTTGACACTCCCTAACAGAGGCAAGAGTTGACACTCTCTAATAGAATCAAGAGTTGACACTCTAACAGAGGCAAGAGTCGACACTCTCTAATAGAATCAAGAGTTGACACTCTCTAACAGAGGCAAGAGTTGACACTCCCTAACAGAGGCAAGAGTTGACACTCTAATAGAATCAAGAGTTGACACTCTCTAACAGATGCAAGAGTTGACACTCCCTAACAGAGGCAAGAGTTGACACTCTCTAATAGAGGCAAGAGTTGACACTCCCTAACAGAGGCAAGAGTTGACACTCCCTAACAGAGGCAAGAGTTGACACTCTCTAATAGAATCAAGAGTTGACACTCTCTAACAGAGGCAAGAGTTGACACTCGCTAACAGAGGCAAGAGTTGACACACTAATAGAATCACGAGTTGACACTCTCTAACAGAGGCAAGAGTTGACACTCTCTAATAGAATCAAGAGTTGACACTCTCTAACAGAGGCAAGAGTTGACACTCGCTAACAGAGGCAAGAGTTGACACACACTAATAGAATCAAAAGTTGACACTCTCTAACAGAGGCAAGAGCTGCCACTCCCCATTAGACATAAGCGAGGAGTTCCCATTTCTTCCGGACATAAGGAGACATCAGCCATATGCCAACTGACAGGATTGTTGGCGTACTGCAAACACAACTCACTGAATATATAAAACACGATATTATATATATATATATATATATATATATATATATATATATATATATATATATATATATATATATATATATATATATATAATATTAAGTCCCAAGTAGGAACAAAATTCGTGCAGAGAGAAACAAGAACATATCAACACAGTTATCTTGAGAGGTTATCTTGAGATGATTTCGGGGCTTTAGTGTCCCCGCGGCCCGGTCCTCGACCAGGCCTCTGTTACCTATCGTACGTTAAGGCTCGTGATCCTACAGCAGCCAACTTTAATAAGTCTAGGGATACGACACAACTGCTGTTCTCAATAGCGAATCACCAGTATAACCCCTTAATGGGTAATGAGCATAAAATAGAATCTTCATAGGACTGAAGAATAAAGATACTAAGTATAGATATATACTATTATATTAAATAAATCTCAAAAGCAAACAGATGATTATATGGTCACAATATATCACATTAAAAATATCACTGTAACTTCCAGACATTAAATCAATACTAAGAATAATTATATGGCTAGAACAAAAGAATGACTTAACTCCAAGATGATATCTCCCTGGTTTCTGCTCAGCTACTAAACAAGATCACGCGAGAATCAAAACAGATTGCCTCGCCCCGCGAATAAATTGCCAAAGTTACAATTATTAATATTTCAACAATGGAGCACTACATTGTGACAAGAGTAATCTTAAACTAACTTAATGAATAATTAGTACATATTGATATAGACAACAAAAGTACGTGTTTCTTTACATAGTAATTAAAATATGCATACAGAATAGCATAATGGCATGCACACCCCACAACGGACGATCCCACGACAATTTGCCAGATACAGTTCACTCAATTATTATTTCACTCTGTTACCCACTTATGATCACATATAAATCATTAGTTCCCGTGGGAAAACTGATCACACAAAGAAATAAACAATCATTCCCACGATACGCTGGGCCTAACGCCAACACTGTAACATGAATGTGCATTTGCATAGAACATATAAGTATAACAATATACATGCTTGTAATTTACATACAATTATAAATGTACATATTAATATATTCACTTACGTATCTTATAAGGGTACGTAACACTTCCACCTCCAAGAAAAAAAAATGCAATGGATTGAAGATCAATGGCATTTTTTCAGAAGTAAAAATGTTAAGTAAAAAGAAACATTTCATTTATGGTACATCAAAACTTCTTGACAAAGCATCAGCAATAACATTTTGTCTGCCTGGAATATGTTTGATTTCTACATTAAATTCCTGCAAAAACAATGACCATCGCAGAATTCGTTGGTTCTTGACTTTCATCATATTTATAAAGATAAGGGGGTTGTGGTCTGTAAATACTAACACTTTATTTCCTGATAAGTAAATCTCAAACTTCTTGATTGACAATATAAGACCCAACGCCTCCTTTTCTACCACGGAATAATTTCTCTGAGCTGCATTAAATTTTCTGGAATAGTAATACACAGGATGCTCAATCTGGTCTAAACCAACTTGAATAAGCACAGCACCTATCCCAACATTAAATTCATACGCACCATCAGGTGTAACAAAAGCAGTAACCTCTCTAGCATACTCTGTTAATGGAATTTGATAATACCCTTTTGACAAATCAAGCTTACTTACATGTTCGGCATGACCTATGGACTCTATACATTCTTCCAACAAGGGTAAAGGAAAAACGTCCACTGTAGTGTTCTTGTTCAGTTTTCTGTAATCCACGCACAATCTCCAGGTTCCATCTGGTTTTGGCACTAACAAACACGGAGAGCTCCAAGTACTTTGACTTGGCCGAATGAAATCATGCTGGAGCAGATATTCCACTTCTGCTTGCATAATTTTCCTCTTTTCGGGATTCACTCGGTACGGATGTTGTCGAATGGGGGTGCTGTCCAGGAGCTGAATGTCGTGTGTGATGAGGTGGGTCTGGGTAGGAACCTCCCCAAACAGAGATGTATGGTTGTCCAGCAGAACCTGGAACTCATCACGTTGTTCCTCCTGTAAATGACATAGCATCTCCCTGCCATTGGAACTGGAACTGAGAAGTGGGATATTAACAACATGTCCCTCACTACAATTATCCTCAGGTGGTAACTCTTCCCGACTAAAACAAGCTACTACACCAGGTCCAACATAAGCTTTTAATCTGTTAATGTGCACAGTCATTTGGGGTTCTGAAAGATTAGGGTTAATTAGTTTATAAGTTAGGTCTCCCACCTTGTCTACCACTTGGTAGGGTCCTGCGAACTTATGGGACATGGAAGTCCCCATACGAGGTTTCAACACCAACACCAAATCTCCGACATCAAACGACCTTAGCTTAGCTTTGAACTTCTTGTCATATCGTACTTTCATGGCTTGTTGAGTCCTTCCCAGATGTTCTTTCGCCAACTCACGAGCCCGACACAACTTAGCCTTGACCTCACTCAAGTACAATCCGCTCTGATGAACAGAGACATCTCCCAACAACTTTTCTTGTAGCATTTTAAGAGGACCTCTTACTTGGTGACCAAACACTAGTTCAAAGGGTGAACAGCCCAATGACTCTTGTAGCCCTTCTCTAGCAGCAAACAACACAAAGGGGAGATTCTCATCCCAATTACGTGGATGAGTTTCTCCGGTTGTCTTCAGCATTTGTTTCAAAGTCTGGTGGAAACGTTCAAGTCCACCTTGGCTTTGGGGATGATATGGACTGGACAATTTGTGCCGAATCCCTCGGGATTCGCAAAAAGTTCTGAAAACTTTAGAAACAAAATTTCCCCCATTATCACTCTGAATAACTCTAGGCATTCCAAACAACGAAAAGAATCTTTCAAGACACTTGATGAGATTATGAGCCTTGGTATTCCGTAGAGCATAAGCTTCAGGAAATCTAGTAGTCATACACATGAGAGTGAACAAAAACATGTTACCCGATTTAGTCTTAGGTAAAGGACCCACACAATCAATTACAACATGAGTAAATGGTTCATCAGGAACTACAATAGGTTGCAATGGTGCTCTAGGTACAGATTGATTTGGTTTACCAACAATTTGACAGGGTATACAGTTATGACAATATCTGACCACGTCTTTCTTTAACTTTGGCCAGAAAAAATATTTACTTATCTTATGGTACATATTCGTGATACCTTGATGACCTCCCATGGGGTCATCATGTGCAGCCTGCAGGACCTGCCTACGATAATCATTGGGGACAACGAGTTGGGTTCTAATCTCACAATCCTCTGAAGAGGGAGTTCCCTTGGGTCTCCACCTTCTCATCAGAAGTCGATCCTTGAAGAAGAAACCCGTCCCTTCCTCCAATGCATCAATATTATCAGGAGCCTCAGAAATACACTTACTTAAACTAGGATCAGTAGTCTGTACAACACTTAAGGGCAATGACTCAGACTCAGCAGCGAGCGGGCAAGAACCTAGTAGCTTGATCTCTTTTCCCGATTGATCAGAATAAAATGGAGTCATAGCTACTTCGGCCTCACTCTCGACAACTGGCGCACTGGAGACAAGCGGGCAAGGTACAGATAGTTCAGCCTCCTCACCTTCACTTTCCTTGTGATTTAGGTTCGGCGGGGCTTCTACTACGGCCTCACTCTCATCATCCAGTCGAGTCATAAAAGAATCCTCAAGATCCACCTCCCACTCCTTTACTGAAGGGGTCCTGGTCTTGGGATCAGCAACCTTAGTGAAGACAGGATTACTCTCACCTGTTTTTCCCATTGATCTAGTAACAACACAAGCAGGGTAAATAATATCATCATCTGCTTCCGGTTGAGCTAATACATTATGGGGTTTAGTTAACATGATGGGACACTTGGGCCCTACAACCATTTGTTGCCAAAATCATTACCTAGAATAATGTCTACCCAGGAATGGGCAGTTGTTTACTTACACCAACATTACACCATCCTGAAGTATATTTAGAATCAAGGTTAACTTGTAATAAGGACACTGGTTGCACACTTCCGGCAATACCCTGGAGAAGCACAACTTCACCCAGATCTCGGGTGTCAACTGTGTGCCTCTGGATTTAGCTGGTATGCATTGAGGATGCTTTTCCCTGAACTTTTGCCTGTGTGCCTCTGGATTTAGCTGGTATGCATTGAGGATGCTTTTCTTTACAAAGTCATAATCAAAACTATGAGCGTCAGGGAGGGATGTGAAAACCTCCTGACTACGCCCCTTGAATTGAGACTGCATAATGGCTACCCACTGATCCCTTGGCCAGTTCATACTGATGGCAATTTTATTAAAATGTGCAAAGAAAACCTCAGGATCTTCCTCATTGAACTTGGGCAACTCTATATACTTATTCATCCTGATGGGATTATTATCACTATTTGTTGAAACATACTAGTATTTCCATGCCCAGCTGCCATACGCTGTGATTCAAGCCTGAAGTTAGTGTCAGCCATTTGTTGTTGAATCTCTAATTGCCTAGTTTGTTCCTCGGCTTGTTGCTTCTTTGTGGCTTCAAGTTGCAACTCAATTAAACCTCTCTGGTTTTGTGCCGCAATTTCTAAACGCCTAGTCTCCAGCTCCCTTTGCTGAGCTTCAGCCTCTAATATTTTCTGTTCTTTTTGAGCTTCAAGCTCTAATTGGCGAGCTTCTAACTCAAGACGCTTTAACGTCATCTGATCACTCGACTCCTCTCTTAACTCCTCTAGAATTTCTTCATCTAAATCCCCATTCTCAACAAAATGCGTCACAATGACTTTCAATATTTGGGCTTTAACCATTCTATTGCTGGCGGTCAAATCCAAATGATTTGCCATTTGTATTAACTCAGTCTTTTTAAGGTTCTGAATCCCTTCAAAGTCTGGGTGAGCCACCAACGCTGCAACTTTCTCCTCCATCGTTACTAACACTTGGCACTTGATTCACAAAATAATTAAACACAATGGCACTGCACTACACTTCACTGTAAAATTGTCACCACACTGAAAATTCGCTTGGCCTCACTGCACAAACAAAATATATAGGATGACTTACCTCAAAATCGTGAAACGTTGTTACTTGACACACAGGAAGGCTTGCTTGGCACATGGAATAGTTCTTAAGAACACACAGAGACACTTGACACACTGGTACCTAGGAAGGCAAGGTTAGATTAGCATAGTTAAGTTAAAATGGGACAATATTTCCCGGCACAGGCCCCCATAACTCTTTGTTACCTATCGTACGTTAAGGCTCGTGATCCTACAGCAGCCAACTTTAATAAGTCTAGGGATACGACACAACTGCTGTTCTCAATAGCGAATCACCAGTATAACCCCTTAATGGGTAATGAGCATAAAATAGAATCTTCATAGGACTGAAGAATAAAGATACTAAGTATAGATATATACTATTATATTAAATAAATCTCAAAAGCAAACAGATGATTATATGGTCACAATATATCACATTAAAAATATCACTGTAACTTCCAGACATTAAATCAATACTAAGAATAATTATATGGCTAGAACAAAAGAATGACTTAACTCCAAGATGATATCTCCCTGGTTTCTGCTCAGCTACTAAACAAGATCACGCGAGAATCAAAACAGATTGCCTCGCCCCGCGAATAAATTGCCAAAGTTACAATTATTAATATTTCAACAATGGAGCACTACATTGTGACAAGAGTAATCTTAAACTAACTTAATGAATAATTAGTACATATTGATATAGACAACAAAAGTACGTGTTTCTTTACATAGTAATTAAAATATGCATACAGAATAGCATAATGGCATGCACACCCCACAACGGACGATCCCACGACAATTTGCCAGATACAGTTCACTCAATTATTATTTCACTCTGTTACCCACTTATGATCACATATAAATCATTAGTTCCCGTGGGAAAACTGATCACACAAAGAAATAAACAATCATTCCCACGATACGCTGGGCCTAACGCCAACACTGTAACATGAATGTGCATTTGCATAGAACATATAAGTATAACAATATACATGCTTGTAATTTACATACAATTATAAATGTACATATTAATATATTCACTTACGTATCTTATAAGGGTACGTAACAGCCTCCACCCCCAGGAAGCAGCCCGTGACAGCTGACTAACACCCAGGTACCTATTTTACTGCTAGGTAACAGGGGCATAGGGTGAAGGAAACTCTGCCCATTGTTTCTCGCCGGCGCCTGGGATCGAACCCAGGACCACAGGATCACAAGTCCAGCGTGCTGCCCGCTCGGCCAACCAGCTCCCCAGGGTGTCTCAACAATTACAATGCAAAATGAATACACGAATTATAAATCGCAGCTAAATGATTTGTTCTCACTTGTTCTCTGCCTCAAGCCAACCATTCCAATAATCACCGCTGATTGGCTTATTCAGTAGCCTTTTAGCCCAATTATGATCAAACACCACCTTATATATATCGCCTTCAGTCCCCCCGCCCCCCCGCCCTGATATACACATACGATTACATTCAGGTCAATAAGCCGGAATAAACAGTGAGAATGACCGTATATACATTAAAGCCGGATAACCTATAACACTAATGTACATAAAATTATACTGTAATTAAGATTTATGTTTTTTTTTTGTTTTTTTTTTTTGCCTTGAGCGAGCATGCGAGAGAAAACATATTGGATGGATATTTTGGTAATCAATTTATCATTAAATATGTTCTTAATTGATCGTGAAAGTTAATTCGTCTGTGGAGTGTGTTAAGTTCTACCCGGCGCTGCTCGGGTCCACGGGGAACGTGTCACCCTCCTGCTGGAGCACGGGGAACGTGTCACCCTCCTGCTGGAGCACGGGGAACGTGTCACCCTCCTGCTGGAGCACGGGGAACGTGTCACCCTCCTGCTGGAGCACGGGGAACGTGTCACCCTCCTGCTGGAGCACGGGGAACGTGTCACCCTCCTGCTGGTCCCCCGAGGAACGTGTCACCCTCCTGCTGGAGCACGGGGAACGTGTCACCCTCCTGCTGGTCCCCCGAGGAACGTGTCACCCTCCTGCTGGTCCCCGGGGAACGTGTCACCCTCCTGCTGGTCCACGAGGAACGTGTCGCCCTCCTGCTGGTCCACGGGGAACGTGTCACCCTCCTGCTGGTCCCCCGAGGAACGTGTCACCAGTGTGGAGGTGTCCACTCACAACCTTTCATCGATACATTCCGGCCACATTAGGCTAGTTACACCACCCAATCCGTCCTCATAAACAAAGGTCAATTGCTCGTTAATCCACCCACCAACACTCACCTCCCCTCAAATCATGTTTATGAACGAAAAACTCTTTTACACACGACTCACAACTGATGACGTTCGAACATTTCTCGAACAGTGCGTCGCTGACGACCTCTGTTCGAATCATAACTCTGTGAAAAAATTCTGACTTCACCTCCACACGTAATCTGTGAACAGTGGCTGGCTGAGTCCCTAGATACAGTAACTCCATTAGAAACAGCAGTTCCAGTAGTAACAGAAAGTTGCAGTACGAACAGCAGCTCCTGTGCGAACAACAGGAACAATACGAACAGCAGCTCCTGTTCGAACACCAACACCAATCTCTTCCTTCAGCTCGTAGAGGCGAGGTTAAATAAAAACACGGTGGGCAGTTAGTGTCAGTTTGGCAGTGATTGTGGTGATTATGAGTTGTAGCGGTGACTGTGTCATTACCAAGGTTGACGCGGGGAGGGGGGGGGTACAGTGGTGGCCAGATGGTTGTGGCTATAATGGGTGGAGGGGGGGAGGGGGGGGGGAGAGAGAGAGAGAGAGAGAGAGAGAGAGAGAGAGAGAGAGAGAGAGAGAGAGAGAGAGAGAGAGAGAGAGAGAGAGAGAGAGAGAGAGAGAGAGAGAGAGAGATAGAGAGAGAGAGAGAGAGAGAGGTGGGGGGGAGGTGGGGAGGGGAGGGGGGGGGAGGGGGGGGGAGGCAGTCAGTGGTGCAGGTGAGTAAGGGACAAGTTCAAGACAACTGATTGACAGTTGAGAGGCGGGACCAAGGAGACAAAGTTCAACCCCCGCAAGTACAAATAGGTTGAGTACACACACACATGTTGACCACAGGAGGAAGCATCTCTCCCAAAAAAAGACTGCTACCAAACTTACTAATAAATCCATAACAAAAATCATTTTGAGGCAATAGGGGTGACTTGAACGTGCGTTCTGGTGATTCTCAGACACCTGTCTTAACCGACTCGGCCACGATGGTACAAGATCTGAGTGTGGTGTAAGAATGTGACCTCCAGTACTGTAGGCGACAGTGTGGTCGAGTCGACGGTAAACCTTGGTTGGGATCCGGTTTGATACCTCCAGAAACTCCTAGTGAATTCGATAGAATTCTGGCTTGGTCGACTTTTTGTACCATCATGGCCGAGTCGGTTAAGATTCTGGTGTCTGGGAAACACCAGAACGCGGGTTCAAGTCAATCCATTGCTTCAAACTGATTTTCATTTTCATTCTTTGTGAATAAATCCATATCTGTAAATTAGAATGTTAGTTTAAGGTTGAAGGCCAGACTTTAAAAATTGACGCCTCAGTCAATTTTTAACGTAAATTGTTGTTGGGCATGTGCCCAACATGATCAGGTCAGCATAAATGAAACGAGTCCCACTTGTCACGGTGCCAAAGGGATTACCATGACAAATTTTGAAATATCATACTGCTGAACTCTGAATGATTTTAACTGTATTGTTTTTGTTTCTTTGATTTTCTTGCTATAGTGTAAAACATTAAAGACCGATATCCACAAAAATAAAAATTCTAACTATCAGGCCTGTAATAACTTGCAATATGTATTCCTTCATAATATCATACTGTCCCGATACCTTACCTTGAGGTTACCTTGAGGTGCTTCCGGGGCTTAGATTCCCCGCGGCCCGGTCGTCGACCAGGCCTCCTGGTTGCCGGACTGATCAACCAGGCTGTTGGACGCGGCTGCTCGCAGCCTGACGTATGAGTCACAGCCTGGTTGATCAGGTATCCTTTGGAGGTGCTTATTCCCGATACTTTGTATGATATTACAAATGTCACGTGGGAGACCCAGTTTCTCCCACGTGACAGTCTTCTACTCCCACACACTGCAAGTGTGTCCATGATGCCTCAGGCTGCTACCAAGAAGCAGATAAAAGGAGAGAAACAGAGAATTTTAATATTTCGATTTTTTTTTTTTATTAAGTTATGAGGTACATCTGCATTAGTGCAGCTACCCTAGACTATATGAAGTGGAGTACAGTGTGTCAAAAAAAAAAGCTAACTAGGTGATGCTATAAAATCCCCATCACACAGGATGGTTAGTCATACAGAGACATGTGATAGGCGGTCTGCACTGGCAGACTCCGGATGCATTTTGAGGATATCAACAACACAGGCGTCTGACCGAGACTAGCCCCAGGCGTCTGACCGAGACTAGCCCCAGGCGTCTGACCGAGACTAGCCCCAGGCGTCTGACCGAGACTAGCCCCAGGCGTCTGACCGAGACTAGCCCCAGGCGTCTGACCGAGACTAGCCCCAGGCGTCTGACCGAGACTAGCCCCAGGCGTCTGACCGAGACTAGCCCCAGGCGTCTGACCGAGACTAGCCCCAGGCGTCTGACCGAGACTAGCCCCAGGCGTCTGACCGAGACTAGCCCCAGGCGTCTGACCAAGACTAGCCCCAGGCGTCTGACCGAGACTAGCCCCAGGCGTCTGACCGAGACTAGCCCCAGGCGTCTGACCGAGACTAGCCCCAGGCGTCTGACCGAGACTAGCCCCAGGCATCTGGCCTCCAACTTCAGACACACAAAAACCCATTCTCTTTCATAACGATATACAATGATCTTTGTTGTCTCTGTTCTCTCTCTTCCTCTCTCTACCTCTTATTATGATCCCACGACGCGGGCGTCTTTGCTTAGCGATTAGGCAGCAAGTCAAATATCTCATGTTGCTGAAACACTTCCTTAAGAGGTAGGCGGAAATGGGCCGGGCTTCTCAGCGTGACAAATGGCGCGTCC